>JAANDH010000450.1:200965-225590 GCA_011799765.1 Nymphaea thermarum
CTAGTATATATGGATAAAAAAGGGACCAATGCATTTGTTTGATCTCTTGTATCTAATCTAATTAGTTTAACTTGTTATTACATCCATAGTGAACGATTTAATGGAATGAAATCACAAGTTCCTCTCAATACGTGTGGGATTTAAGGGATTCTTTTAATCGTACATATATAGTTGAATGTAGTTAACATGTTGTTACATTTACATTGAATGATTTAGTAGATTGAAAGCACAAGTTTGTATAAACATGAACGAGATTCAACTCATTCATATGATCCGTTATAGTTAATCTAATATGTTTTAGTTGTTATAATGTTTATAATGAATAATTTAAATGATTAAAATCACTAGTTTATATGGATAATAACGAGACCAATGCATTTGTTTGATCTCTTTTATCTAATCCAATGAGTTTAACTTGTTATTGCGTCTATAGTGAACGATTTAAGGAATTGAAATCACAGGTTCCTCTCAATACAAGTGGGATTTAAGAGATTCTTTTGACCACACATATTTAATTAAATGTGTAAAACTTGATGTCATAATCACATTGAATGATTTAGTAGATCAAAAGCACAAGTTTGAATGAAAATGAATGAGATTTAACTCATTCATATGATCCCTTATAATTAATCTAATATGTTTCACTTGTTATAATGTCTATAATGAAATGATTTAAATTATTAAATTCACTAGTTTATATGGATACAAATGGGACCAATGCATTTGTTTGATCCCTTGTGCCTAATCCAATGAGTTGAACTTCTAGTTACATCTCTAACCAATGATCTAAGAGATTGAAATCGAAAGTTCATATAAGTGTGGGGGAGATTTAATTGATTCATTTGATCGTACATATATAGTTGAATGTAGTTAACATGTTGTTACATTCACATTGAATGATTTAGTAGATTAAAATCACAAGTTTGTATTAAAATGAACGAGATTCAACTCATTCATATGATCCGTTATAGTTAATTTAATATGTTTCAGTTGTTGTAATGTTTATAATGAATGATTTAAATGATTAAAATCACTAGTTTATATGGATACAAACGAGACCAATGCATTTGTTTGATCTCTTTTATCTAATCCTATGAGTTTAACTTGTTATTGCATCTATAGTGAACGATTTAAGGGATTGAAATCATAGGTTCCTCTCAATACAAGTGGGATTTAAGGGATTCTTTTGATCACACATATTTAATTAAATGTGCTAAACTTGTTGTTACATTCACATTGAATGATTTAGTAGATTGAAAGCACAAGTTTGTATGAAAATGAATGAAATTCAACTCATTCATATGATCCCTTATAGTTAATCTAATATGTTTCAGTTGTTATAATGTTTATAATGAATGATTTAAGAGATTCAACTCATTAGTTTATATGGATACAAGTGGGACCAATGCATTTGTTTGACCCATTGTATCCAATCCAATGAGTTTAACTTGTTATTACATCAGTAGTGAACGATTTAACAAAATGAAATCACAAGTTCTTCGGATCACACATAATTAATTAAATGTACTTAACTTGTTGTTTCATCCATATTGAATGATTTAGTGGATTGAAAACCCAAGTTTGTATGAAAATGAATGAAATTCAACTCATTTATATGATCTCTTGTAGTTAGTCTAATAAGTTTCACTTATTATAATGTCTATAATGAATGATTTAAATTATTAAAATCACTAGTTTATATGGATACAAACGGAACCAATGCAATTGTTTGATCTCTTGTATCTAATCCAAATAGTTTAACTTGTTATTACATCCATAGTGACCAATTTAATAGAATGAAATCACAAGTTCCTTTCAATACGAGTGGGATTTAAGGGATTCTTTTGATCACACATATTTAATTAAATGTGCTTAACTACTTGTTTCATCCATATTGAATGATTTAGTGGATTGAAAGTATAAGTTTGTATGAAAATGAATGAGATTCAACTCATTCATTTGATCCCTTATAGTTAATATAATAAGTTTCACTTGTTATTGTGTCTATAATGAATGATTTAAATGATTAAAATCACTAGTTTATATGCATACAAACGGAATCAATGCATTTGTTTGATCTTTTGTATCTAATCCAATGAATTTAACTTGTTATTACCTCTATAGTGAACGATTTAAGGGAATGAAATCATATGTTCCTCTCAATATGAGTGGGATTTAAAACACAAGTTTGTATGAAAGTGAATGAGATTCAACTCATTTATAGGAACCCTTATAGTTAATTTAATATGTTTCACTTGTTATAATGTCTATAATGAATGATTTAGATGATTAAAATCACTAGTTTATATGGATACGAATGAGACCAATGCATTTGTTGGATCCCTTGTGTCTAATCCAAAGAGTTGAACTTGTAGTTACATCTCTAACGAACGATCTAAGAGATTGAAATCAAAAGTTCGTATAAGTATGGGGGAGATTTAATTGATTAATTTGATCGTACATATTTAGTGGAATGTGGTTAACATGTTGTTACATTCACATTGAATGATTTAGTAGATTGAAAGCACAAGTTTGTATGAAAATGAAAGAGATTCAACTCATTCATATGATCCCTTATAGTTAATCAAATATGACTCACTTGTTATAATGTCTATAATAAATGATTAAAATCACTAGTCTATAAGCATACAAACGCGAATCAACACATTTGTTTGATCCCTTCTATATAATCCAATGAGTTTAACTTGTAGTTACATCTTTACCGAAGGATCTAAGAGATTGAAATCAAAAGTTCGTATAAGTATGTGGGAGATTTAATTAATTCATTTGATCATACATATTTAGATGAATGTGATTAACATGTTGTTACATTTACATTGAATGATTTAGTAGATCGAAAGCACAAGTTTGTATGAAAATGAATGAGATTTAACTCATTCGTATGATCCCTTATAGTTAATCAAATATGTTTCACTTGTCAAAATGTCTATAATGAATGATTTAAACGATTAAAATCGCTACTTTATACGGATACAAACGAGTCCAATGCATTTTTTTGGTATCTTATATCTAATCCAATGCGTGTAACTTGTTATTACATCCATAGTGAACGGTTTAAGGGAATGAAATCACAAGTTCCTCTCAATACGAGTGGGATTTATAACAATCTTTTGGTCACACATATTTAATTAAGTGTGCTAAACTTGTAGTTTCATCCATATGGAATGATTTATTGGATTGAATCCACAAGTTTGTATGAAAATGAAAGAGATTCAACTGATTCATATGATCCCTTATTGTTAATCTAATAAGTTTCACTTGTTATAATGTCTATAATGAATGATTAAAATGATTAAAATCAATAGTTTTAAGCATATAAACGGGACAAATGCATTTGTTTGATCTCTTGTATCTAATCCAATGTGTTTAACTTGTTATTACATCCATAGTGAACGATTTAAGGGAATGAAATCACAAGTTCCTCTCAATACGAGTGGGATTTAAGGGATTCTTTTAATCACACATATTTAATTAAATGTGCTTAAGTTGTTGTTTCATCCTTATTGAATGATTTAGTGGATTCACAAGTTTGTATGAAAATGAATGAGATTCAACTCGTTCATATGATCCTTTAGAGTTAATCTAATATGTTTCACTTGTTATAAAGTCTATAATGAGTGATTTAAAAGATTAAAATCACTACTTTCTATGGATACAAACGAGACCAATGCATTTGTTTGATTTCTAGTATCTAATCCAATGAGTTTAACTTGTTATTACATCCATAAGAAACGATTTAAGGGAATGAAACCACAGGTTCCTCCCAATACGAATGGGATTTAAGGCATTCGCTTGTGATAATATCTATAATGAATGATTTAAATGATTAAAATCACTACTTTATATGAATACAAACGAGACCAATGCATTTTTTTGATCGCTTATATCAAATCGAATGAGTTTCACTTGTTATTACATCCATAGTGAACGATTTAAGGGAATGAAATCACTGGTTCCTCTCAACACGAGTGGGATTTAAGGGATTCTTTTGATCAAACATATTTAATTAAATGTGCTAAACTTGTTGTTTCATCCATAATGAATGATTTTGTGGATTGAAAGCACAAGTTTGTATGAAAATGAATGAGATTCAACTCATTTATATGATCCCTTATAGTTGATCTAATATGTTTCACTTGTTATAATGTCTATAATGAATGATTTGAATGATTAAAATCACTACTTTATATGGATACAAACGAAACCAATGCATTTGTTTGATCTCTTATATCAAATACAATGAGTTTAACTTGTTATTACATTCACAGCGAACGATTTAAGGGTATGAAATCACAGGTTCCTCTCAATACGAGTGGGATTTAAGGGATTCTTTTGATCACACATATTTAATTAAATGTGCTAAACTTGTTGTTTCGTCCATATTGAATGATTTAGTGAATTGAAAGCACAAGTTTGTATGAAAATGAATGAGATTCAACTCATTCTTGTGATCCCTTATTGTTAATCTAATAAGTTTCACTTGTTCTAATGTCTATAATTAATGATTTAAATATTTAAGATCACTAGTTTATATGCATACAAACGGGACCATTGCACTTGTTTGATCCCTTCTATCTAATCCAATGAGTTTAACTTGTTATTACATCCTGAGTGAACGATTTAAGGGAATGAAATCACAAGTTCCTCTCAGTACGAGTGGGATTTAAGAGATCCTTTCGATCACACATATGTAATTATATGTGCTTAACTTGTTGTTTCATCCATATTGAATGATTTAGTGGATTGAAAGTCAAGTTTGTATGAAAATGAAAGAGATTTAACTCATTCATATGATCCCTTATAGTTAATCTAATAAGTTTCACTTGTTATAATGTCCATAATGAAATGAATTAAATGATTAAAATCACTAGTTTATAGGCATACAAACGGGACCAATGCATTTGTTTGATCCCTTCTATTTAATCAAATGAGTTTAACTTGTTATTACATCCATAGTGAATGATTTAAGGGAATGAAATCACAAGTTCCTCTCAATACGAGTGGGATTTAAGGGATCCTTTTGATCACACATATTTAATTGAATGTGATTAACTAGTTGTTTCATCCATATTGGATGATTTAGTGGATTGAAACCACAAGTTTCTATGAAAACGAATGAGATTTAACGCATTCATATGATCGCTTATAGTTAATCAAATATGTTTCACTTGTTATAATGTCTATAATGAATGATTTAAATTATTAAAATCACTAGTTTATATGTATACAAATGGGACGAATGCATTTGTTTGATCCCTTGTGTCTAATCCAATGAGTTGAACTTGTAGTTACATCTCTAACGAACGATTCAAGAGATTGAAATCAAAAGTTCGTATGAGTATGAGAGAGATTTATTTGATTCATTTGATTGTACATATTTTAGTTGAATGTGGTTAACATGTTACATTCACATTGAATGATTTAGTAGATCGAAAGCACAAGTTTGTATGAAAAAGAATGAGATTCAACTCATTCATATGATCCCTTATAGTTAATTAAATATGTTTCACTATACAAATGGGACGAATGCATTTGTTTGATCCCTTGTGTCTAATCCAATGAGTTGAACTTGTAGTTACATCTCTAACGAACGATTTAAGAGATTGAAATCAAAAGTTCGTATGAGTATGAGAGAGATTTATTTGATTCATTTGATTGTACATATTTTAGTTGAATGTGGTTAACATGTTACATTCACATTGAATGATTTAGTAGATCGAAAGCACAAGTTTGTATGAAAATAAATGAGATTCAACTCATTCATATGATCCCTTATAGTTAATTAAATATGTTTCACTTGTTGTAATGCCTATTATGAATGATTTAAACGATTAAAATCACTACTTTATACGGATACAAACGAGTCCAATGCATTTTTTTGATATCTTATATCTAATCCAATGAGTGTAGCTTGTTATTACATCCATAGTGAACGATTTAAGGGAATGAAATCACAAGTTCCTCTCAATACGAGTGGGATTTATGGGAATCTTTTGGTCACACATATTTAATTAAGTGTGCTAAACTTGTCGTTTCATGCATATGGAATGATTTATTGGATTGAATCCATAAGTTTGTATGAAAATGAAAGATATTCAACTGATTCATATGATCCCTTATTGTTAATCTAATAAGTTTCACTTGTTATAATGTCTATAATGAATGATTAAAATCAATAGTTTATAAGTATACAAACGGGACCAATGCATTTTTTTGATCTCTTGTATCTAATCCAATGTGTTTAACTTGTTATTACATCCATAGTGAACGATTTAAGGGAATGAAATCACAAGTTCCTCACAATACGAGTGGAATTTAAGGGATTCTTTTGATCACATATATTTACTTAAATGTGCTTAAGTTGTTGTTTCATCCTTATTGAATGATTTAGTGGATTGAAAGCACAAGTTTCTATGAAAATGAATGAGATTCAACTCGTTCATATGATCCTTTATAGTTAATCTAATATGTTTCACTTGTTATAATGTCTGTAATGAGTGATTTAAAAGATTAAAATCACTACTTTCTATGGATACAAACGAGACCAATGCATTTGTTTGATCTCTTGTATCTAATCCAATGACTTTAACTTGTTATTACATCCATAGGAAACGATTTATGGGAATTAAATCACGGGTTCCTCCCAATACGAGTGGGATTTAAGGCATTCTTTTGATCACACATATTTAATTAAACATGCTAAACTTGTTGTTTCATCTATATTGAATGATTTAGTGGATTGAAAGCACAAAGTTTGTATGAAAACGAATGAGATTCAACGCATTCATATGATTCCTTATAGTTAATCTAATATGTTTCACTTGTTATAATGTCTATAATGAATTATTTAAATGATTAAAATCACTAGTTTATATGGATATAAATGGGACCCGTGCGTTTGTTTGATCCCTTGTGTCTAATCCAATGAGTTGAACTTGAAGCTACATCTTTGATGAACGATCTACGAGATTGAAATCAAAAGTTTGTATAAGTATGGGGGAGATATAATTGATTCATTTGATCGTACATATATAGTTGAATGTGGTTAACATGTTGTTACATTCCCATTGAATGATTTAGTAGAACGAAAGCACAAGTTTGTATGAAAATGAATGAGATGCAACTCATTCATTTGATCCCTTATAGTTAATCTAATATGTTTCACTTGTCATAATGTCTATAATGAATGATTTAAATGATTAAAATCACTACTTTATATGAATACAAACGAGACCAATGCATTTTTTTGATCGCTTATATCAAATCGAATGAGTTTAACTTGTTATTACATCCATAGTGAACGATTTAAGGGAATGAAATCACTGGTTCCTCTCAACACGAGTGGGATTTAAGGGATTCTTTTGATCACACATATTTAATTAAATGTGCTAAACTTGTTGTTTCATCCATAATGAATGATTTTGTGGATTGAAAGCACAAGTTTGTATGAAAATGAATGAGATTCAACTCATTTATATGATCCCTTATAGTTGATCTAATATGTTTCACTTGTTATAATGTCTATAATGAATGATTTGAATGATTAAAATCACTACTTTATATGGATACAAACGAAACCAATGCATTTGTTTGATCTCTTATATCTAATACAATGAGTTTAACTTGTTATTACATTCATAGCGAACGATTTAAGGGTATGAAATCACAGGTTCCTCTCAATACGAGTGGGATTTAAGGGATTCTTTTGATCACACATATTTAATTAAATGTGCTAAACTTGTTGTTTCGTCCATATTGAATGATTTAGTAAATTGAAAGCACAAGTTTGTATGAAAATGAATGAGATTCAACTCATTCTTGTGATCCCTTATTGTTAATCTAATAAGTTTCACTTGTTCTAATGTCTATAATTAATGATTTAAATATTTAAGATCACTAGTTTATATGTATACAAACGGGACCAATGCACTTGTTTGATCCCTTCTATCTAATCCAATGAGTTTAACTTGTTATTACATCCTGAGTGAACGATTTAAGGGAATGAAATCACAAGTTCCTCTCAGTACGAGTGGGATTTAAGAGATCCTTTTGATCACACATATGTAATTAAATGTGCTTAACTTGTTGTTTCATCCATATTGAATGATTTAGTGGATTGAAAGCACAAGTTTGTATGAAAATGAAAGAGATTTAACTCATTCATATGATCCCTTATAGTTAATCTAATAAGTTTCACTTGTTATAATGTCCATAATGAAATGAATTAAATGATTAAAATCATTAGTTTATAAGCATACAAACGGGACCAATGCATTTGTTTGATCCCTTCTATTTAATCAAATGAGTTTAACTTGTTATTACATCTATAGTGAATGATTTAAGGGAATGAAATCACAAGTTCCTCTCAATACGAGTGGGATTTAAGGGATCCTTTTGATCACACATATTTAATTAAATGTGATTAACTAGTTGTTTCATCCATATTGGATGATTTAGTGGATTGAAAGCACAAGTTTCTATGAAAACGAATGAGATTTAACAAATTCATATGATCGCTTACAGTTAATCAAATATGTTTCACTTGTTATAATGTCTATAATGAATGATTTAAATTATTAAAATCACTAGTTTATATGTATACAAATGGGACTAATGCATTTGTTTGATCCCTTGTGTCTAATCCAATGAGTTGAACTTGTGGTTACATCTCTAACGAACGATCTAAGAGATTGAAATCAAAAGTTCGTATAAGTATGGGAGAGATTTAATTGATTCATTTGATTGTACATTTTTTAGTTGAATGTGGTTAACATGTTGTTACATTCACATTGAATGATTTAGTAGATCGAAAGCACAAGTTTGTATGAAAATGAATGAGATTTAACTCATTCGTATGATCCCTTATAGTTAATCAAATATGTTTCACTTGTTAAAATGTCTATAATGAATGATTTAAACGATTAAAATCGCTACTTTATACGGATACAAACGAGTCCAATGCATTTTTTTGATATCTTATATCTAATCCAATGAGTGTAGCTTGTTATTACATCCATAGTGAACGATTTAAGGGAATGAAATCACAAGTTCCTCTCAATACGAGTGGGATTTATGGGAATCTTTTGGTCACACATATTTAATTAAGTGTGCTAAACTTGTCGTTTCATGCATATGGAATGATTTATTGGATTGAATCCACAAGTTTGTATGAAAATGAAAGAGATTCAACTGATTCATATGATCCCTTATTGTTAATCTAATAAGTTTCACTTGTTATAATGTCTATAATGAATGATTAAAATCAATAGTTTATAAGCATACAAACGGGACCAATTCATTTGTTTGATCTCTTGTATCTAATCCAATGTATTTAACTTGTTATTACATCCATAGTGAACGATTTAAGGGAATGAAATCACAAGTTCCTCACAATACGAGTGGAATTTAAGGGATTCTTTTGATCACATATATTTAATTAAATGTGCTTAAGTTGTTGTTTCATCCTTATTGAATGATTTAGTGGATTGAAAGCACAAGTTTCTATGACAAAGAATGAGATTCAACTCGTTCATATCGTCCTTTATAGTTAATATAATATGTTTCACTTGTTATAAGGTCTAGAATGAATGATTTAAATGATTAAAATCACTATTTTATATGGATACAAACGGGACGAATGCATTTGGTTTATCTCTTGTATCGAATAAAATGAGTTTAACTTGTTATTACATTCATAACGAACGATTTAATAGAATGAAATCACAAGTTCCTCTCAATACGAGTGGGATTTAAGGGATTCTTTTGTTCGCATATATTTTATTAAATGTGCTTAACTTGTTGTTTCATCCATATTAAATGATTTAATGGATTGAAAGCACAAGTTTGTATGAAAAGCAATTGAATTCAACTCATTCATATGATCCCTAATAGTTAATCTAATATGTTCACTTGATATATTGTTTATAATGAATGATTTAAATGATTAAAATCACTAGTTTATATGGATAAAAACGGGACCAATACATTTTTTTGATCCCTTGTATCTAATCCAATCAGTTAAACTTGTTATTACATCCATAGTGAACGATTTAAGGGAATGAAATCACAAGTTCCTCTCAATACGAGTGGGATTTAAGGGATTCTTTTGATCACACATATTTTGTTATATGTGCTTTACTCGTTGTTTCATCCATGCTGAATTATTTAGTATATTGAAAGCACAAGTTTGTATGAAAATGAATGAGATTCAACTCATTCATATGATCCCTTATATTTAATCTAATATGTTCCACATGTTATAATGTCTATAATGAATGATTAGAATTATTAAAATCACTAGTTTATAAGGATACAACTGGAACCAATGGATTTGTTTGATCCCCTTGTATCTAATCCAATGAGTTGAACTTGTAGTTACATCTCTAATGAATGATTTAAGAGGGAGGTTTAATTGATTCATTTGATCTTACATATTTAGTTGAATGTGGTTAACATATTGTCACATTCACATTGAATGATTTAGTGGATTGAAAGCACAAGTTTGTATGAAAATGAATGAGATTCAACTCATTCATATGATTCCTTATAGTTAATCTAATATGTTTTACTTTTTATAATGTCTATAATGAATTATTTAAATCATTAAAATCATTAGTTTATATGGATACAAACAGCACCAATGGATTTGTTCGATCTCTTGTATCTAATCCAATTAGTTTAACTTATTATTACATCTATAGTCAACGATTTAATGGATCGAAATGACAAGTTCCTCTCAATACGAGTGGGATTTAAGGGATTCTTTTGATCACACATATTTAATCAAATGTGCTTAACTTGTTGTTTCTTTCATATTGAATGATTTAGTCGATTGAACGGACTAGTTTTCATGAAAATGAATGAGATTCAACTGATTCATATGATCCC
The DNA here is from genome assembly GCA_011799765.1 of Nymphaea thermarum. NCBI lineage: Eukaryota > Viridiplantae > Streptophyta > Magnoliopsida > Nymphaeales > Nymphaeaceae > Nymphaea > Nymphaea thermarum. The sequence continues at coordinate 211,874 of JAANDH010000450.1, forward strand.
TTATAGTTAAACTAATATGTTTCACTTGTTATAATGTCTATAATGAATGATTATGAATGATTAAAATGATTTAAATTACTAGTTTTTGTGGATAAAAATGGGACCGATGCATTTGTATCATCTCTTGTATCCAATCCGATTAATTTAACTTGTTATTACATCCATAGTGAACGATTTAGTGTAATGAAATCACAAGTTCCTCTCAATATGAGTGGGATTTAAGAGATTTTTTTTATCACACATATTTAACTAAACGTGCTTAACTAATCATTTCATCCATATTGAATGATTTAGTGGATTGAAAGCACAAGTTTGTATGAAAATGAATGAGATTTAACTCATTCATATGATCCCTTATGTTAATCTAAAATGTTTCACTTGTTATAATGTCTATAATGCATGATTTAAATGATTAAAATCACTAGTTTATATGGATAGAAATGGGACCAATGCATTTGTTTTATCCCTTGTGCCTAATACAATGAGTTGAACTTCTAGTTACATCTCTAACGAATAATCTAAGAGATTGAAATCGAATGTTCGTATAAGTATGGGGGAGATTTAATTGATTCATTTGATCGTACATATATAGTTGAATGTAATTAACATGTAGTTACTTTCACATTGAATGATTTAGTAGATTGAAATCACAAGTTTGTATGAAAATGAACGAGATTCAACTCTTTCATATGATCCGTTATAGTTAATCTAATATGTTTTTGTTGTAATAATGTTTATAATGAATGATTTAAATGATTAAAATCACTAGTTTATATGGATACAAACGGGACCAATGCATTTGTTTGAGCTCTTGTATCTAACCTATGAGTTTAACTTGTTATTGCATCTATAGTGAACGATTTAAAGGATTGAAATCACATGTTCCTCTCAATACAAATGGGATTTAAGGGATTCTTTTAATCACACATATTTCATTAAATGTGCTAAACTTGTTGTTACATTCACATTAAATGATTTAGTAGATTGAAAACGCAACTTTGTATGAATATGAATGAGATTCAACTCATTCATATGATCCCTTATAGTTAATCTAATATGTTTCAGTTGTTATAATGTCTATAATGAATGATTTAAATGATTAAAATCATTAGTTTAGGTGGATACAAGTGGGACCAATGCATTTGTTTGACCCCTTGTATCCAATCCAATGAGTTTGACTTGTTATTTCATAAATAGTGAACAATTTAACGAAATGAAATCACACATATTTAATTAAATGTGCTTAACTTGTTGTTTCATCCATATTGAATGATTTAGTGGATTGAAAGCCCAAGTTTGTAAGAAAATGAATGAAATTCAACTCATTCATATGATCTCTTATAGTTAATCTAATATGTTTCACTCGTTATATTGTATATAATGAATGATTTAAATGATTAAAATCACCAGTTTATATGGATACAAATGATACCAATGCATTTGTTTTATCTCTTGTATCTAATCCAATTAGTTTAACTTGTTATTACATCCATAGTGACCAATTTAATGGATTGAAATCCCAAGTTCCTCCCAATACGAGTGGGATTTAAGGGATTCTTTTGATCACATATTTAATTAAATGTGCTTAACTAGTTGTTTCATCCATATTGAATGATTTAGTGGATTGAAAGTACAAGTTTGTATGAAAATGAATGAGATTCAACTCATTCATTTGATCTCTTATAGTTAATCAAATATGTTTCACTTGTTATAATGTCTATAATGAATGATTTAAATGATTAAAATCACTAGTTTATATGGATACAAATGGGACCAATGCATTTGTTTGATACCTTGTGCCTAATCCAATGAGCTTAACTTGTTATTACATCAGTAGTGAACGATTTAAGGAAATGAAGTTACATGTTCTTCTCAATACGAGTGGGAGTTAGGGGGTTCTTTTGATCAGACATATTTAACTAAATGTGCTGAACTTTTTGTTTCATTTATATTGAATGATTTAGTGGATTGAAAGCACATGTTTGTAAGAAAATGAATGAGATTCAACTCATTCATATCATCCCTTATAGTTAATCTAATATGTTTCACTTGTCATAATGTCTATAATCAATGATTTAAATGATAAAAATCACTAGTTTATATGGATACAAATGGGACCAATGCATTTGTTTGACCTCTTGTGTCTAATCCAATGAGTTGAACTTGTATTTACATCTTTAATGAACGATCTATGAGATTGAAATCAAAAGTTTGTATAAGTATGAGGGAGATATAATTGATTTATTTGATCGCACATATATAGTTGAATGTGGTTAACATGTTGTTACATTCCCATTGAATGATTTAGTAGATCGAAAACACAAGTTTGTATGAAAATGAATGAGATTAAACTTATTCATATGATCCCTTATAGTTAATCTAATATGTTTCACTTATTTTAATGTCTATAGCGAATGATTTAATAATTTAAATCATTTATCCAAATGGAAAATGAAAGAGGTTCAACTGATTCATATGATCCCTTATAGTTAATCTAACAAGTTTCACTTGTTATAATGTCTATAATGAATAATTAAATTGATTAAAATCACTAGTATATAAGCATACAAACGGGACCAATGCATTTGTTTGATCTCTTGTATCTAATCCAATGAGTTATACTTGTTATTACATCCATAGTGAACGATTTAAGGGAATGAAATCACAAGTTCGTCTCAATACGAGAGAGATTTTTCGGGATTCTTTAGATCGCACGTATTTAATTAAATGTGCTTAACTAGTTGTTTCATCCATATTGAATGATTTAGTGGATTGAAAGCACAAGTTTGTATGAAAATGAATGAGATTCAACTCATTCATATGGTCCCTTATAGTAAATTTAATATGTTTCACTTGTTATAATGTTTATAATAAATGATTTAAATTATTAAAATCACTAGTTTATATGGATACAAATGGGACCAATGCATTTGTTTGATCCCTTGTATCTAGTTCAATGAGTTGAACTTGTAGTTACATCTCTAACGAATGATTTAGGAGATTGAAATCAAAAGTTCGTTTAAGTACGGGGGAGGTTCAATTGATTCATTTGATCTTACATATTTAGTTGAATGTGGTTAACATGCTGTTACATTAACATTGAATGATTTAGTGGATTGAAAGCACAAGTTTGTATGAAATTGATGAGATTCAACTCATTCATATGATCCCTTAAAGTTAATCTAATATGTTTCATTTGTTATAATGTCCATGATGAATGATTTAAATGATTAAAATCACAAGTTTATATGGATACAAACAGGACCAATGCATTTGTTTGACTTGTTATTACATCCAATGCGTTTAACTTGTTATTACAACCACAGTGAACGATTTAAGGGAATGATATCACAAGTTCCACTTAATACGAGTGGGATTTTTGGGATTCTTTGGATCACATATATTTAATTAAATATGCTTAACTTGTTGTTTCATACATATTGAATGATTTAGTCGATTGAAAGCACAAGTTTTAATGAAAATGAATGACATTCAACTCATTCATAAGATCCCTTATAGTTAATCTAATATGTTTCACTTGTTATAATGCCCATAATGAATGATTAAAATGATTAAAATCACTAGTTTATATTGTTACAAATGAGAAGAATGCATTTGTTTCACCCCTTGTGGCTAGTCCAATGAGTTGAACTTGTAGTTACATCTCTAACAAACGATCTAAGAGATTGAAATCAAAAGTTTGTATAAGTATTGGGGAGGTTTAATTGATTCATTTGATCGTACATATATCGTTGATTGTGGTTAACATGTTGTTACATTCACATTGAATGATTTAGTAGATCAAAAGCAGAAGTTTGTATGAAAATGAATGAGATTCAACTCATTCATATGATCCCTTATAGTTAATCAAATATGTTTAACTTGTTATAATGTCTATAATGAATGATTTAAACGATTAAAATCACTACTTTATACGGATACAAACGAGTCAAATGCATTCGTTTGATCTCTTATATCTAATCCAATGAGTTCAACTTGTTATTACATCTATAGTGAACGATTTAAGGGAATGAAATCACAAGTTCCTCTCAATACGAGTGGGATTTATGTGATTCTTTTGATCCTACATATTTTATTAAATGTGATAAACTTGTCGTTTCATCCATATTGAATGATTTAGTGGAATGAATGCACAAGTTTGTATGAAAATGAAAGAGATTCAACTCATTCATATGATCCCTTATAGTTAATCAAATACGTTTCACTTGTTATAAGGTCTATAATTAATGATTAAAATGATTAAAATCACTAGTTTATAAGCATACAAACGAGACTAATGCATTTGTTTGATCTCATCTATCGAATCCAATGAGTTTAACTTGTTATTACATCCATAGTGAACGATTTAAGGGAATGAAGTCACAAGTTCCTCTCAATACGAGTGGGATTTAAGGGATCCTTTTCATCACACAAATTTAATTAAATGTGATTAACTAGTTGTTTCATCCATATTGAATGATTTAGTGGATTGAAAGCACAAGTTTGTATGAAAACGAATGAGATTCAACTCATTCATGCGATCCCTTATAAATAATCTAATAAGTTTCATTGTTATAATGTCTATAATGAATGATTAAAATGATTAAAATCACTAGTCTATAAGCATACAAACGGGAGAATGCATTTGTTTGATCTCTTCTATCTAATCCAATGAGTTTAACTTGTTATTACATCCGTAGTGAACGATTTAAGGGAATGAAATCACAAGTTCCTCTCAATACGAGTGGGATTTAAGGGATCCTTTTGATCAGACATATTTAATTAAATGTGATTAACTAGTCGTTTCATCCATATTGAATGATTTAGTGGATTGAAAGCACAAGTTTGTATGAAAATGAATGAGTTAAATTTAACTCATTCATATGATCCTTTATAGTTAATCAAATGTGTTTCACTTGTTATAATGTCTATGAATATTGATTTAAATGATTAAAATCGCTAGTTTATATGGATACAAATGGGACCAATGCTCTATGCCGGTGAGCTCAATCACCGCAGCAGCTACGCTACAGTAGTTACCGCTATAGACGTGTACCGGCGATTGCAACCGCGCAGTTCGCCAAAGTACTCACCGCTATAGCTCTATGCCAGTGATCTCAATCACCGCTGGAGCTCCGCTACAGTAGTCACCTCTATAGCTCTTACCAGTGATTGCAACCACCAAGGGAGGTTCGCCAAAACACTCCACAGTATAGCTTTCTGCCGGTGATCACGACCACCGCTGGATTTCCGCTATAGCTCTATACCGACGATCACAACCACCGTGGGAGGGTCGCCAAAGTACCACCTCTATAGCTCTATGTCGTAGATCTCTACCACCGTTGTAGGTCCGCAAAAGCAGTCACCGCTATAGCTCTGTACCAACGATTGCAACCAGTGTGGGAGGTACGCCAAAGCACTCACCGCTATAGCTTTATGTCAGTGATCACGAGCACCGTTGGAACTCCACTGAAGCAGTCACCGCTATTGCTCTATGCCGGCGATCTCGAGAACCATGGGAGGATCGCCAAAGTACCCACCGCTATAGCTCCACGTCTGTGATTTCGACCACCGCTAGAGACCGCTAGGGTTAGAGTTTAGGGTTAAGGTTAGTATTAGGGTTTAGGGTTAAGCATGGGGGAGATTTAATTGATTCATTTGATCGTACATATTTAGACGAATGTGATTAACATGTTGTTACATTTACATTGAATGATTTAGTAGATCGAAAGCACAAGTTTGTATGAAAATGAATGTGATTCAACTCATTCATATCATCACTTATAGTTGATAAAATATGTTTCACTTGTTATAATATGAATGATTTAAATGATTAAAATCACTAGTTTATATGGATAAAAACAGGACCAATACATTTTTTTGATCCCTTGTATCTAATCCAATCAGTTAAACTTGTTATTACATCCATAGTGAACGATTTAAGGAAATGAAATCACAAGTTCCTCTCAATACGAGTGGGATTTAAGGGATTCTTTTGATCACACATGTTTTGTTATATGTGCTTTACTCGTTGTTTCATCCATGCTGAATTATTTAGTATATTGAAAGCACAAGTTTGTATGAAAATGAATGAGATTCAACTCATTCATATGATCCCTTATATTTAATCTAATATGTTCCACATGTTATAATGTCTATAATGAATGATTAGAATTATTAAAATCACTAGTTTATAAGGATACAACTGGAACCAATAGATTTGTTTGATCCCCTTGTATCTAATCCAATGAGTTGAACTTGTAGTTACATCTCTAATGAATGATTTAAGAGGGAGGTTTAATTGATTCATTTGATCTTACATATTTAGTTGAATGTGGTTAACATATTGTCACATTCACATTGAATGATATAGTGGATTGAAAGCACAAGTTTGTATGAAAATGAATGAGATTCAACTCATTCATATGATTCCTTATAGTTAATCTAATATGTTTCACTTGTTATAATGTCTATAATGCATGATTTAAATGACTAAAATCACTAGTTTATATGGATAGAAATGGGACCAATGCATTTGTTTGATCCCTTGTGCCTAATACAATGAGTTGAACTTCTAGTTACATCTCTAACGAATAATTTAAGAGATTGAAATCGAAAGTTCGTATAAGTATGGGGGAGATTTAATTGATTCATTTGATCGTACATATATAGTTGAATGTAGTTAACATGTAGTTACTTTCACATTGAATGATTTAGTAGATTGAAATCACAAGTTTGTATGAAAATGAACGAGATTCAACTCATTCATATGATCCGTTATAGTTAATCTAATATGTTTTTGTTGTAATAATGTTTATAATGAATGATTTAAATGATTAAAATCACTAGTTTATATGGATACAAACGGGACCAATGCATTTGTTTGAGCTCTTGTATCTAACCTATGAGTTTAACTTGTTATTGCATCTATAGTGAACGATTTAAAGGATTGAAATCACAGGTTCCTCTCAATACAAATGGGATTTAAGGGATTCTTTTAATCACACATATTTCATTAAATGTGCTAAACTTGTTGTATCTAATCCAATGAGTTTAACTTGTTATTACGTCCATAGTGAACGATTTAAGGGAATGAAATCACAGGTTCCTCTCAATACGAGTGCGATTTAATGAACTCTTTTGAACACACATATTTAATTAATCGTGCTAAACTTGTTGTTTCATCCATATTGAATGATTTAGTGGATTAAAAGCACAAGTTTGTCTGAAAACAAATGAGATTCAACTCATTCATAAGATCCTTTATAGTTAATGTAATATGTTTCACTTGTTATGATGTCTATAATGAATGATTTAAATGATTAAAATCACTAGTTTATATGGATATAAATGGGACCCATGCGTTTGTTTGATCCCTTGTGTCTAATCCAATGAGTTGAACTTGTAGTTACATCTTTAATGAACGCTCTATGAGATTGAAATCAAAAGTTTGTATAAGTATGAGGGAGATATAATTGATTCATTTGATCGCACATATATAGTTGAATGTGGTTAACATGTTGTTACAATCCCATTGAATGATTTAGTAGATCGAAAGCACAAGTTTGTATGAAAATGAATGAGATTAAACTTATTCATATGATCCCTTATAGTTAATCTAATATGTTTCACTTATTTTAATGTCTATAGTGAATGATTTAATAATTTAAATCATTCATCCAAATGGAAAATGAAAGAGATTCAACTGATTCATATGATCCCTTATAGTTAATCTAGTAAGTTTCACTTGTTATAATGTCTATAATGAATGATTAAATTGATTAAAATCACTAATTTATAAGCATACAAACGGGACCAATGCATTTGTTTGATCTCTTGTATCTAATCCAATGAGTTTAACTTGTTGTTACATCCATAGTGAACGATTTAAGGGAAAGAAATCACAAGTTCGTCTCAATACGAGTGAGATTTAAGGGATTCTTTTGATCACACATATTTAATTAAATGTGCTTAAGTTGTTGTTTCATCCTTATTGAATGATTTAGTGGATTGAAAGCACAAGTTTGTATGAAAATGAATGAGATTCAACTCATTCATATGATCCCTTATAGTTAATCTAATATGTTTCACTTATTTTAATGTCTATAGTGAATGATTTAATAATTTAAATCATTCATCCAAATGGAAAATGAAAGAGATTCAACTGATTCATATGATCCCTTATAGTTAATCTAGTAAGTTTCACTTGTTATAATGTCCATAATGAATGATTAAATTGATTAAAATCACTAATTTATAAGCATACAAACGGGACCAATGCATTTGTTTGATCTCTTGTATCTAATCCAATGAGTTTAACTTGTTGCTACATCCATAGTGAACGATTTAAGGGAATGAAATCACAAGTTCGTCTCAATACGAGTGAGATTTAAGGGATTCTTTTGATCACACATATTTAATTAAATGTGCTTAAGTTGTTGTTTCATCCTTATTGAATGATTTAGTGGATTGAAAGCACAAGTTTGTATGAAAATGAATGAGATTCAACTCATTAATATGATCCCTTATAGTTAATCTAATATGCTTTACCTGTTATAATATCTATAATGAGTGATTTAAATGACTAAAATCACTACTTTATATGGATACAAACGAGGCCAATGCATTTGTTTGATTTATTGTATCTAATCCAATGAGTTTAACTTGTTATTACGTCCATAGTGAACGATTTAAGGGAATGAAATCACAGGTTCCTCTAAATACGAGTGGGATTTAATGGATTCTTTTGAACACACATATTTAATTAATCATGTTAAACTTGTTGTTTCATCCATATTGAATGATTTAGTGGATTGAAAGTACAAGTTTGTCTGAAAACAAATGAGATTCAACTCATTCATATGATCCCTTATAGTTAATGTAATATGTTTCACTTGTTATGATGTCTATAATGAATGATTTAAATGATTAAAATCACTACTTTATATGGATATAAATGGGACCCATGCGTTTGTTTGATCCCTTGTGTCTAATCCAATGAGTTGAACTTGTAGTTACATCTTTAATGAACGATCTATGAGATTGAAATCAAAAGTTTGTATAAATATGAGGGAGATATAATTGATTCATTTGATCGCACATGTTTAATTAAATGTGCTTAAGTTGTTGTTTCATACTTATTGAATGATTTAGTGGATTGAAAGCACAAGTTTGTATGAAAATGAATGAGATTCAACTCATTCATATGATCCCTTATAATTAATCTAATATGCTTCACTTGTTATAATGTCTATAATGAGTGATTTAAATGATTAAAATCACTACTTTATATGGATACAAACGAGGCCAATGCATTTGTTTGATTCATTGTATCTAATCCAATGAGTTTAACTTGTTATTACGTCAATAGTGAACGATTTAAGGGAAAGAAATCACAGGTTCCTCTCAATACGAGTGGGATTTAATGGATTCTTTTGAACACACATATTTAATTAATCGTGCTAAACTTGTTGTTTCATCCATATTGAATGATTTAGTGGATTGAAAGCACAAGTTTGTCTGAAAACAAATGAGATTCAACTCATTCATATGATCCCTTATAGTTAATATAATATGTTTCACTTGTTATGATGTCTATAATAAATGATTTAAATGATTAAAATCACTAGTTTATGTGGATATAAATGGGACCCATGCGTTTGTTTGATCCCTTGTGTCTAATCAAATGAGTTGAACTTGTAGTTACATCTTTAATGAACGATCTATGAGATTGAAATCAAAAGTTTGTATAAGTATGAGGGAGATATAATTGATTCATTTGATCGTACGTATATAGTTGAATGTGGTTAACATATTGTTACATTCCCATTGAATGATTTAGTATATCGAAAGCAGAAGTTTGTATGAAAATGAATGAGATTAAACTTATTCATATGATCCCTTATAGTTAATCTAATGTGTTTCACTTATTTTAATGTCTATAGTGAATGATTTAATAATTTAAATCATTCATCCAAATGGAAAATGAAGGAGGTTCAACTGATTCATATGATCCCTTATAGTTAATCTAACAAGTTTCACTTGATATAATGTCTATAATGAATGATTAAATTGATTAAAATCACTACTATATAAGCATACAAACGGGACCAATGCATTTGTTTGATCTCTTGTATCTAATCCAATGAGTTATACATGTTGTTACATTTACATTGAATGATTTTGTGAATTGAAAGCACAAGTTTCTATGAAAATGAATGAGATTCAACTCATTCATATGATCCCTTATAGTTAATCTAATATGTTTCACTTGTTATAATGTCTATAATGAATGACTTAAATTATTAAAATCACTAGTTTATAAGCATACAAACAGGACCAATGCATTTGTTTGATCCCTTCTATCTAATCCAATGAGTTTAACTTGTTCTTACATCCATGTTATAATGTGCTAAACTTGTTGTTTCATCCATGTTGAATGATTTAGTGGATTGAAAGCACAAGTTTGTATGAAAATGAATGAGATTCAACTCATTCATATGATCCCTTATATTTAATCTAATAAGTTTCACTTGTTATAAATGATTAAAATCACTAGTTTATATACATACAAATGTGACCAATGCATTTCTTTGATCTCTTGTATCTAATCAAATGAGTTTAACTTGTTCTTACATCCATAGTGAATGATTTAAGGGAATGAAATCACAAGTTCCTTTCAATACGAGCGGGATTTAAGGGATTCTTTAGATCACACATATTTAATTAAATGTGTTTAACTTGTTGTTTCATATATATTGAATGATTTAGAGCATTGAAAGCACAAGTTTGTATGAAAGTAAATGAGATTCAACTCAGTCATATGATCTCTTATAGTTAATCTAATGTGTTTCACTTGTTATAATATCTATAATGAATGATTTAAATGATTAAAATCACTAGTTTATAAGCATACAAACGGGTCGAATGCATTTGTTTGATCCGTTCTATCTAATCCAATGATTTTAACTTGTTATTACATCCACAGTGAACGATTCAAGGGAATGAAATCACACGTTCCTCTCAATACGAGTAGGCTTTAAGGGATCCTTTTGATCACACATATTTAATTAAACGTGATTAACTAGTTGTTTCATCCATATTGAATGATTTAGTGGATTGAAAGCACAATTTGTATGAAAACGAATGAGATTTTACTCATTAATATAATCCCTGATAGTTAATCAAATGTGTTTCACTTGTTATAATATCTATAATGAATGATTTAAATGATTAAAATCACTAAATTATATGGATACAAATGGGACCAATGCATTTGTTATATCCTTTGTGTCTAATCCAATGAGTTGAACTTATAGTTACATCTCTAACGAACGATCTAAGAGATTGAAATCAAAAGTTAGTATAAGTATGGGGGAGATTTAATTGATTCATTTGATCGTACATATATAGTTGAATGTGGTTAACATGTTGTTACATTCGCATTGAAAGATTTAGTAGATCGAAAGCACAAGTTTGCATGAAAATGAATGCGATTCAACTCATTCAGATGATCCTTTATAGTTAATCTAATATGTTTCACTTGTTATAATGTCAACAATGAATGATTTAAAAGATTAAAATCAATAGTTTATGTGGATACAAATCAGACCAATGCATTTGTTTGATCTTTTGTATCTAATCCAATGAGTTTAAATTGTTATTATATCCATAGTGAACGATTTAAGGGAATGAAATCACAAGTTTCTCTCAATACGAGTGGGATTTAAGGGATTCTTTTGATGAAACATATTTAATTAAATGTGATTAACTTGTTGTTTCATCCATATTGAATGATTTAGTGGATTGAAAGCACAAGTTTGTATGAAAATGAATGAGATTCAACTCATTCATAGGATCTCTTATAGTTAATCTAAAATGTTTCACTTGTTATAATGTCAATAATGAATGATTTAAATGATTAAAATCACTAGTGTATAAGCATACAAACGTGACCAATGCATTTGTTTGATCCCTTCTATCTAATCCAATGAGTTTAACTTGTTATTACATCCATAGTGAACGATTTAAGTGAATGTAATCACAAGTTCCTCTCAATACGAGTGGGATTTAAGGAATTCTTTTGATCACACATATTTAATTAAATGTGCTTAACTTGTTGTTTTATCCATATTGAATGATTTAGTGGATTGAAAGCACAAGTTTGTGTGAAAATGAATGAGATTCAACTCATTCTTATGACGCCTTTTAGTTAATCTAATATTAATGTTTCACCTGTTATAATGTCTATAATGAATGATTAAAATGATTAAAATCACTACATTATATGGATACAAACGGGACCAATGCATTTGTTTGATCCCTTGTATCTAATCCACTGAGTTTAACTTGTTATTACATCCATAGTGAAGGATTTCAGGGAATGAAATCACAAGTTCCCCTCAATACGAGTGGGATTTAAGGGATTCTTTTGATCACACATATTTAATTAAATGTGTTTAACTTGTTGTTTCATCCATGTTAAATGATTTAGTGGATTGAAAGGACAAGTTTGTATGAAAATGAATGAGATTCAACTCATTCATATGATCGCTTATATTTAATCTGATATGTTTCAATTGTTTTAATGTCTATAATGAATAATTAAAATCACTAATTTATATGGATACAAATCAGACCAATGCATTTGTTTGATCCCTTGTATCTAATCCAATGAGTTGAACCTATAGTTACATCTCTAACGAATGAACTAATAGATTGAAATAAAAAATTCGTATAAGTACTGGGGAGATTTAATTGATTCATTTGATCTTATATATTCAGTTGAATGTGGTTAACTTGTTGTTATATTCACCTTCAATGATTTAGTAGATTGAAAGCAAATGTTTGTATGAAAATAAACGAGATTCAACTCATTCATTTGATCCCCTATAGTTAATCTAATATGTTTCACTTGTTATAATGTCTATAATCAATGATTTAAATGATTAAAATCACTAGTTTAGTAAATCGAAAGCACAAGTTTGTATGAAAATGAATGAGATTTAACTCATTCTTATGATCCCTTTTAGTTAATCTAAAAAGTTTCACTTGTTATAATGTCTATAATGAATGATTTAAATGATTAAAATCACTAGTTAATAAGCATACAAATGGGAGAAATGCAGTTGTTTGGTCCCTTCATTCTAATCCAACGAGTTTAACATGTTATTACATGCATAGTGAACGATTTAAGGGAATGAAATCACAAGTTCCTCTCAATACGAGTGGGGTTTAAGGAATTCTTTTGATCACACATATGTAATTAAATGTGCTTAACATGTTGTTTCATCCATATTGAATGATTTAGTGGATTGAAAACACAAGTTTGTATGAAAATGAATGAGATTCAACTCATTTATATGATTCCCTATAGATAATCAAATATGTTTCACTTGTTATAATGTCTATAATGAATGATTTAGATTATTAAAATCATTAGTTTATATGGATAGAAATGTGACCAGTGCATTTGTTTGATCTCATGTATCTAATCCAATGAGTTGAACTTGTAGTAATATCTCTAACGAACGATCTAAGTGATAAAAATCAAAAGTTCGTATAAGTACGGGGGAGATTTAATTGATTCATTTGATCTTACATATTTAGTTGAATGTGGTTAACGTGTTGTTACATTCACACTCAATGATTTAGTGGATTCAAAGCACAAGTTTGTATTAAAATGAATCAGATTCAACTCATTCAAATGATTCCTTAT
>JAANDH010000451.1:0-37874 GCA_011799765.1 Nymphaea thermarum
CTGTCACGTGTACTTGGCCCTAGGTACATAGGTGCTAGTGCAACCCAGAAGGTCACTCCTTGGGCTTGCGCCCATCCTTGGCCGGGCGCCATGCTGCGGCCTGCTGCTCACGACTCTCCCTGCCGAGGCTAACCTCGCCAGACAACAAGGACATAAGCCTATCTGGTGATAATCGGCGTGCCCAACTGCTACTCATGCCACTGGTCGGCTCCACTCTAGAGCTCTCGGCCAGGCCTTCGGCTGTCCTCGATGGTGCCAAAATTAGGCACGTATCAGTGTCCCCCATGCATTATTAAAACCAATATTGCATAATTTAACTACTTTGTTCAAGAATAAGATATGTCTTTCCATGTAACAGAAAATATTGTAAAACCGAAATATTTTTATGAAACATTGGAATCCTCAAAAGTACAAAAATGCAACAAAAAAATTAGTGTTTCCCATATGTTAGTAAAACCAATATTGCATAATTTAACTACTCTGATCCAGAATAAGATGTCTTTCCATGTCACAGAAAATATTGTAAAACCAAAATCTTTTCATGAAACATTGGAATCCCCAAAAGTACAAAAATGCAACAAAAAATATTAGTGTTTGCCATACGTTAGTAAAACCAATATGGCATAATTTAACTACTCGATCAAGAATAAGATATGTCTATCCATGTAAGGGACAATATTGTAAAACCAAAATCTTTTCAAAAAGTTCTAAAATCCAAAGAACGCAGAAAATTGGACAACAGAAATCCATCTTCAAACGACACGCTCTAAATGAAAGACATTAATACCATACATAAATTTCAGAAATAACTGCAGGAAAAAAATGATTGGGCGATGAGAATAGGCACAAGCTATGAAAACCAACACAAAGCCAGCAAGTTGCACAAATTAATTTAACATCTAAGTAGTAGCAGAGCCAGGAAAAAGTTCTCGGAGGAACTTTGGTAGCTTGCAGTAGATCCTTACGTGATCAAAGAGATGTGAACCTTAGGTAACAAGGCCATTGCATCAATTGCACCGTGAAAGAGGGGGAATCATCCAAATGCTAAACAAAAAAAAAAACCAAATATGTGTCATTTGCCTAACTGGTCGATGGTAAGAAAAAAAGAAAAACAACATAAACGATTATTAGGCGACGGAACTCGTTCAACAGGCCGGGCCAATGGTTGATCGAACTTCACAGCTGTTCCTGATAACTTTGGCACCAATGTAGAAGGCAATGGGTTGACGATCTTCACGAGCATAAGTTTTGAAAGCAGTTGAGACTAAGGAACTGGGAAGTGACCGCAAATATACCCTTTGAGACTCTTTGTCTCGTGAGTACGAAAGGGCCAAACGAACACGAGATCTAACTTAGCGGTCAAGCAATGAAAGAAAGGGTGTCTGAGATGCTCCATCTCATGACTGAATGGATGCCTGAGATAGGATGCATAGTGGCACCCTTATTTTATCACTGGATCATGCCCTACAGGGCTGTTTGACAACAATAACATAACATTATGTTACTGTTTCAAGAATCTATCTAAAAAAATGGGATAAATTCATAAGATACCCTAGCAAATGTTTCGTGAATCTGCTTCATTTTGTAACAACATGTTACTACCACTGAACGTCCCCTAAAGTAAACATCGGCGGCAACGAAAAAATTGTGAAAAAATTTCTCTGTGATATATTTTCTTACATTTCAAATCAGTTTAAAATTTCGCTTATATACAGGTGTGTGCTAAGCTTTCCCTTTTCTTAAAGATTGCCAAAAGGAACTCAGCTTTTCTGTAATTTCCTTGTGAAAGGCTACGCTATATTTAAGTATTAACTTGAAAAACTAAACACCTAGTTAAAATGATAAGAGCCTATTGTAATTTAGTGATAGGTTGCTGCTAACATTTTTCATATATAGCGTAAATTTAGTTTTACTTTTGGGCTTTCTTTGACAGATTCCTTGAAAAGTAGAAGAATTACAATTCTTACTTATAAGGAGAAGGTTGGCCCAAAAATAATTAAAAAAATGTACATGCAATCAAAATATCGCGCAAAAATATTATTGGTACTGGTTTTGGAGTTCACCTTGTCCTAACTCCTAACTTGCTGGTACTCCTTGATTAGTTTGATCCAAACTAGTCGATCTGCTATAGATGCACTTCCAGTGTTCGATTGAGCCCCTATTCTACCTCCCCGAAGTGGATAAGAGGGTATGTTTTAAAAAAATGTATATATGCATCAAATCCAGTGACGAAAACCTAAACTCAGTCCAAATTAATTATTAGCAAGATTTACTTCCCGGGAGTGATTGGGAGCGTGAAGAATGTTTGTGCCGGATAAAAAATTTGTCTCACAATCAAGGGTCGGCAATAGGTAGTTGGACCGGCCCGTGACGGGCGGAGCTTGGGCTGGTTATTTGACACTTGAGTTAGCCTGTCCTGTCAGAGTCGGGGTATTGGAGGTCCGACTTTATATATATATTCTTCAACAATGACTCACTTAAAAACTATTGGTCTAACTTTTCATCTTTCATCGATGACTCCATTAAAAAACTCTTGGTACGTCGCCAAAGGTTTTTGAAATATTAAAATATAAAATGTTAAGGGGTGCAAATGTGATTGATTAGTCGACAGACATAAAATTGAGTGTTGGGCCTGGCCCAATAGCTAAGCGGACCGATCTTAAACTGCTATCAAGAGCTTCGAGCTGTCCAGAGGCCAGAGCTTAGGCCGGCTGGATGTCCAGCCTTACGCCCTTACCCACAACGCAATACACTTAAAAGAGTTCGTTCAATCAGCATGTCTAATCGCATAAGGGTGGGCGACTTGCTTCTCATGCCCATGCCCAAGATAGTGAAACGGACAACCTAATTCGTTTGCGTTAAGTCCGAATCTAATACCAAAGTCCGGGTCCGTCCCTATATGGTCCCGCCCAAATCCGGGGCGAACTCTTTCCCTCGGGGTGATGTACTGCGTGGAAGACCATTCATCGTGTATGATGGACGGCTGAGCACGCACTCGTGGGATTAAAGTAACCACTATGGAATTCACCGTCCATCTTGGAAATGGACGGAGATGAAGCACGAGACTCTCTACAGGGGCATGCGACGAAGAGGAGAGGGGCACACGATGCGATGCGACGCGCCAAATTAGGGTTTCGCTACGCTGCGGCTGCGCCTCTCTTTATAAAACCCCTTGCCGGCGCTGTATCCTAGCACAGAATATCAAAGTCCTAGCAGGCCGTTCGTCTTCTCCGCAAGCACTAGACGTGTATCTATCTCTCTCTCTTGTCTCACGTTTTGATTCTTGTTCCTTTTGTTTCTGTTTTCTGTTTTCCTCTCCACTGGCTGGCGGATCGTGAAAGCAGATGAAACGCAGGGGGCGCTTGTGATGAATATGGATTGTCCGTACCATCAGAGGTGCTGGTCGAGAGATCAAGCACCGGTGATGTCTATTTCTCTAGCTTTACCCTGAGGCTCCCCTCCTCTTTCGTCTCCTTTCATCCTTAAAATACGACTTGTTTCTCCTCTTCGGTTTTTTGTACCATTGGTTCCTTTTTTCCCCTTTTATCCGATTCTTCTCTACTCTGTGTGTTTTCTTTTAAGGACTTCTCCGTCTTTCTTTTTTATCGAGTTTTCGAGCGTTTCTGTTTTCCTTCTTTTCACGCTTGGCAAGGGCAGTGATGAACTAATAAAGATACCATCAAACTCTGATATCTTACATGAGGGACTCAAAGTGCCTTTTATCTTCTGAGCCTCTTGTTGTCTATACGTATACATCCTTCTCTCTCTTTTTGGTTTCCTCTGATACGTCTATGTTGGTTTTAATGTTTTGGTGTTTTGAGGGATGATGGTTTTGCATTTATTTACTTGGTGTAAAGTGAGGCTTACTGTTCCCCTCATTTTTTTCACCGAGAGTTTTTTTCGCTTGTGGTGATTGTGTTAGGGTTAGGGAAGGCAACAATTAGAGTCTCTGGTGTGCTTCTCTCAATAGCGCATTCAGCGCTGTACGTTGCCGACAGGAATTTTGGGTCTGAGATTCTGGGAAATTCCATGTTCTGCATCATGGTCTTTCCATTCTGATGATCCTACATTCTTGCTTCCAAAGAAAGCAAACGCTTGTTGCAGCAAGGTGCCGCAGTATTTTCATTTCGAAACGACCTTTTCTTACCACAGTTTTTCAGTACAAAGCCACATGCTTTTTGAGCCAATCTTATTGTTACGTATTTTGAGGCATTCCAAATTTCTGTAACTTGCACCAAAGTTTTGCAAAATTAAATTTGTGGAACTCGTGCATTTTAAAGCCAACGGGAGTTTTGCTGATGGCTTCACTTTCAGTTGCCCTAGTTCATGATTCCGTGAGATTGGCACACCCTTGCCTACCCTAATTTAAGACTAAAATGTTGGACCGCACCATTTTCTAATGGTGGGACGGCCATGGCCGACGGACACAGCAAACAAGAAAAAACTGAAGTGAATTAGACAAAAATGTTCTCTCACGTTGAAGGCCTAATCTAACAAAAAGATGTAATGGTTCAACACAACAGCATTGGTGACCATAATCCATACCCGCAATGGGACAATCTTTATGGAACGTCAATGGTTAGTAGGTTGGTTCCATGTCCAACAAAACTGTTCTAAAGTTTGATATCCGAATGAATTCCAAGTATCACAAAACTGAGTTTTCTAATGTAACAAGTAGAGACTAATAATACTTGTATGGATACTCGTGTGGATCAAGAAACGAGAGATCCCCAAGATAAGATTATGGAGGGAGAGGTATCCATCATCCTGTTAAGGCAAGGGTGCTGACAGTTATCAACGGGCATGAGGCAACATCAAACTTATGGAAAAAAATCATATCAAAGCTAAACATTATTTACGTCCATTATCTTGAAGATTTACATCGGTGCATTGAAAAAAAATGTAAATTAAAAGAAAGATGTACTGAGAAACAAATGTACTCTTGTGAACCCATGATCATTTGAATTTCTTTAATAAGAGTATCATGCCTCTACCTACTGATCACAATTCAACGTGAGGGTAGAGAGAGGCGTCATGGACGAAGCCCGTTCTTCAGCCGAATCACGTATTTTGTATGTTGCCTCGTTTTCTATTCAAGTTGTTTATTTTCCATCCGGACTCAGTAACATCCTGCATCTTACAATTCCTATCCTTCCTAAAAGGTGAGTTCATAAGGTAGAATTGAGGAATATACCATAGCAGGGGAATGTAGGCATTCTAGAGACAGCTAAAGAGAAACGTTTATGGTATGACCTGACAATGATCGGCTCTTGTTGTTTATGGTCACGCCTAAAAATCATGAATACCAACCATCGAGTCATGCACTTCAGTTGAACAGGACGCCAATTTCTCCAGTTTACTTCTGCTCCTCTGGAGTATACATGCGATCCACCTTTTATAACTTGTTCAAAGAAATTTGACGGGTTTCCCTCACTCTGCAATCACATGGATGTCAAAAAATATTTGTTTCTGAAAAGAGAAACGCTCAACTTAATCTTCTAGCCTTTGTGGTTGAATCAGAATACTTCCATCTTTAATTAAAGGTAATCAAATCCTACAGGCAAAAAATAAAGGACGACTATATATACTATGCCCACAAACCTAGACATCCCTTGAAATCCAGAAAGGCAGTAGAAGCACTTGTAATACAATACTGTAAAACAATATATATCATTGCTGAGAAAATCTAAAATATGCAATAGATCCAACAGCGAATAGACTGGCCTTCACCTCACGTACAACCAGTAGCAAAAAGTTTGAATTTGGGGTTGACAGTAATTTTTAATTAGCTGTACTGGAGACCGCAGGAAGCATCTAGGATGTGCTTGTACCATCCATAGCTGGGTGTGGAGATCATTTGACAAGGTTATAAGGTGTTCAATATGAAGGTAAACATGCATAGCAATAAATTAGTAGCGTGTATATGGATATGGGATATTATAGATAATGGGAAGAAAATGTTTTCTCCATTCCCAGTGTTTATCCTTCTTTATATGTAGCCATAACAAAAAAAAAAAAAAAAAAACTGAATGGTACAAGATATGGTCTGCATAGCTAGTAAGCAATATTAGGGGGCTACACAATTGTTCGGACTAGGCCAGATGCATTTATTTATTGAGCAAACTTTTGCCAAGAAAGATGCAAGCTGCAACCTTGCAGATCTAAGATGGCCACTGATCAGTTCAGACCTTTGACAAACTTTGGCATAGCTCATTCTCATCTAGGGATGTGATATAGGGTGCTTAAAAGTTTCTGACTAGAATAAACCTCAACGGTCAATATTCCAGAAAATAGCCCTGAGCTTAACATAGTAAAACACCTGGTTAGAGCAATAATTTGTTACAAGCCATTATCAGTGTGAGAAGTGCATACTTAAAAGGCTTTTTCCTACTGAACCATGTGAAAGCACTGGTTATTCTAATAAACTGGTCAGAGTCTCTTAATTCTCATAACTAAATGATGATTAAGAGAAAGGATACAGCAGAAGTGCCACAGCAATCAAGGAATTAGAAAGCAGTTGTGGACCCTTGAATGATTATTGACAAAGGAGCTTTTCCTCCCAAATCATAGCCTACTTCCCCAACCAGGTTTTATCCATGTAGATTATTGAGAATAATAAATTACCGATTTCTCCATTAAGAAAGGAGTTGGCAGACTACATGGAATCCTGCTTGTTTAGAAACTACACTGAATCTTCAAGGAGAGAAATGGAGAGTAAAGCCAACTACACCAGTGAAGGGCAGGCAGGTGGAGGACACTGCCCTATGTAACTGCAAGTAGAAATCCGACAGGAACCACAAGATTATCATGTGCAGATGTCTTAGATCAAACAGTGTACGAAAAGATTCACCATGTTAACTGTCTTTTATGAAAGGCCTATAAAGTATAAACATCAAACAAGAGTTGATAGAATTATATGTAAACCACTTGTAGTAGGGAAAGTATGCACACAAAATTTAGTCAGTCCTGCCTGGAACATGATTATCTGGCATTGGATCACTTCAACATTCCCTGGTGGATGAAAATGAGCATCATGGTAACAGATCTCAACAGATAAGAAATGTCAGATTGACGGGCAGAGCAGTAACTAACATTGCCAAGTAAAACCATGCAATCCTAAAGTTTCTGTTCTCATACTTTACCGATGCTTTTAATTGGAGGTGGCATAACAACTACAACAACTTATTTAATAGAGTGCAAATTCTGTAACAACAACCTGCTCATGATATGTTGTCTCTTTTAATCCAAGCAATGTAAACTGTATATTTGGTTCCTTCAGCTTTTGGTGCCTCTTGGTTTGTTTCCATTCTTGGCTCGCTCTTGCCCTTAAAGTAGAGTGACTGCCAATTTTGTTGTATATATATTTTGCTGTTGGAATAAAAAGGTTAGGGGGCCTTTCCCCCGCAGGGTTGTTGCGGAAAGAAAACCGATGCTTTTAATTGGAGTTTCCTCACACTCTATTTCGTAATGATTTATAAGTTTAATGCTGCAGTTGGAACATAGGCAGCACGTATTTTGCTCGTTCTGATCATAGGTATCTATCATCAAATTCAATAAACGGAATGCCACCAAAGGCATACATAAATGGACACACTAATACATAAATGGACACTACACGAAACGGCGAATATCTCAAACTCATGAAAAAGGAAAGAACTCCTTAATTATTCATCAGTTAATATCTTTTACCACTAAAAAAATTATACAGAAGGCAAAGCAAAACTTATTAGAACTAAACCAAATCAGACCTTCTAGGTCCTTATCTCCGAGTTTCAACGAAAAAAGCAAGGTACTTATCTTCGACGAGAGGCAACATCGCCAAAGAAAAACGAAGGGAAAAAGAAAACCCTAATTTCAACAGATCATACCGCATAAGAGAATATAGGAATTCCAAATACCCATACTTGGCGATCAAGCCGTCAATTGCTCTTCGGATCCGGCATCGGGAACAAGCCCGTATTCGCAGCTCCCCGGGGGGGAGCAAACCCCAGGAACTTCTGCAGGTTGGTGCGGATGCTGATGGAGCAGAGGAAGTAAAGGAACGCCATGGAGCAATCGGTGGGGTCGTCGCCCGCCAGACCCCGGTGACTCATCTTCTGGAGAAAGCCCACGGGGGAAAACGGAAGCTTCGCGACGGGCTTCCCTTCGAAGAGGGAATTGAGGAGACCGAAGACGATAAACAGGACGACGGCCACAACGGCGCCGGACTTGAACTTGGAGAGGGAGAGGTCGCGGCTCGATTCCTTAAGGCTGGTCTCAACGCGGTCGATTTTCTTGGTCTTGGATCGCTTGGCGAGGGAAGAGGTGGAAGCAGACGAGGCCGATGAAGAGGCCGAGGAGGAGGTGTTCTTCATGATCTCGAGCTTCTTGGCAGCCTTGTCGATGGAAGAGCGGAGCGATTTGTAGGAGGAGGTGCGGTAAATGAGGAGCCAAGAGATGCCCTCGCAGAGGAATGCCGTACACACAGAGATGCCCACCACCACTAAGCTATCTGAGTATTTGGAACTCGCCATCATCATCTTCCTCCTCCACCCCTTCCCCTCTCTCTCTCTCTCTCTCTCTCTCTCTCTGGTTCGCCGGTGGGCTCTCGAGCGTCAAAGGGTACGGAAGGCCAGGCGAAGTATTCAAGAAAGGTTCCTGAAGCGCAGGGTGTGTGATATGGCAAGGTGTTGGGCTCAGTACCGCGCTGGGTGCAGCGGGGTCGACAGAGACAGAATCAAGTTCGTGTACGCCAACATCAACTCATTTGATTAATTCGTCTAACCATAATATCAGACATGCTCGCGGTCACAATTCATGAATTCAGTGCGCATCAAACCATGATATCAAAATACATGAAACTAAAACGTTCAAATATTTGAGGCCACATGTGGGTGCACATCCACACTAGCATGGATACAAAAGTTCATAAAATAGAAGAAAACAACAATATGCAAACACAACTATCTCAATCTCCCAGCATCTAGTCTTGATCTATGTTGATGCAGAAAGAGCGCCTTACCCATCATGCGGTCCTAAAATATCAAGTTTACTTCACTAAAACTAGAGAATCCCTTGTAGATTGCCCCAATATATCGATTCATATGCAGCTGACATTTCTCCCATGCACCATACATGCCCCTGGGAAGAATATTTACATTACACAAACCAATTTAAGATCGAACAAAAGAGTTACTACTGAGAAAGCTCATGAGCATTATTGGATAGTTATTGTATTCAAACATGCTTGATCAAGAAGGAAACACTCATTTATGTGTATTCCCTATCCATATGAATTGATAAATCAAATGAATGAATGATTGAGTGAATTTTGATCAAATGAATGATTGAACGAATTTATACTGGTCGATAAATAATTGTGGGCAGTCAAAGAGGCCAAGAGTGACTGATGGGCGATACTAATATGCCACATGAGGAGGGACCACCACAATAACATACATTATTAACCAAAAGAAAGGAAGTGCCATATAGAAATTCCATTAAAGCTTAGAATTTAACAAATAGGAAAAGAAAAAATTCTTTCCCATCCTTGAAGGGAAGAACATGCTATCTCCGTTGGGGGTGCAAAACAAGGCCAATGAAGGTGGCATGCAATTTTTAGTTCCCATATAACGGGATTGCATATGTGCAGGCCTCTAGTAGATAATACCTTTGAGGACAACACTTCAACAAAGAACATCCAACCTGAACATATATTAAACATGTCTAGAATTTTAGAATCATTATGGAGGCCTACATATATCATTAGAAATTTCATACATCATGTGCTATTCGATAAGAATTTCTATAAAGTGATAAGTTAAGTTAGATATTTTGTCATTTCATATGGTAATATGGTATTTTTTTTTATGTATGGTTACCAAATCTCCTAGTTCAGCCAAACATGTCATTACACGATTGTACAATACATGAGACCTTATGAGTTCAGAAGTACTATCTTATTATATGTCATTTCCACCAAGCTCATTTATGATCATATTAACATAGAATCAAAGTGATCTTTTTTACATTTAGAGTAGCTAGGCCAATCAATGATTACAAATGTTAATATAAGTAATGACATAAACCAGATATGGATGTGTAGCATAAAAGTTACATGTCGTGTGATCATAACATGTCAATCTGATCCTACTTTAATTTCTTATGCATATCAAAAGCTTACAAGTACAAAATAAAACCAAGGAACTTTCAATTGTATTAAGCAAAAACATTAATATGTGTTTTACATATAAGCAATCAAAATACAAACTTCTACTAAACTAACACATCGTCAAGTGATAGAACACTCACACGAACACATGCTCAAAAAAAAATATTGGGTGTTAAACCCTCAATGAGCATATCCACAATCATGACACTTGTTCTAGTATGCACTAAAGATACTTGATCATTTTATATCCCTTTTTAATAGTCAGAAAATTAATGTTGATGTGCTTTTTTGACTTTGATAAACTATGATTATTATTAAACTATTGCATTGTTGATTGTTCCAAAATAGCTGCAGTGGTCTTTCAACAACATTCACAATATTCAACCATGTGTCAAAAATTCTATAACCATAATATATGATTAGATGTCTCATGACATCTTATGAACTTTTCAGCCATGTGGAAGTAGCCACTAGTGTATGCTTAACATTTTTTTACAATAGCTCATTTAACTATAGATATACATAGCCAAAGTATATGTACGATTATCTTGGTATCCAGCAAAGTCAGAATTTGAATACTCACTAAGTTGTATGTGACCGTGAAATCATTTTGTTATTTGTAAGTACTGCATTACCTTTTGAGATTCATGCTAAGATTATTTAGATATCTACCCACCATACCAACTATATATGCAATAGTTGGGCGAGTGTAAATCTGTGAGCATTCATCAGACTTCTCATAGCCAATGCATAGAGATTCTTTTCAATTTCTTTAGTTTCAACTTCACTTTTTGGGCATTGATTGATACTAAATTTGTCTCCTTTAATAATGGAGATATCTCTTATCTTACAATATTTCATGTCATACATTTGAAATGTCTTACCAAAGTAGGTTTTTTGTGATGGTCCAAAAGTACCTAGAGGGTGGCCTTCAAATATATGGACCTTTAACATAAAAGGTGCATTAAGATTTTTCATATCAAAATTTGTTGATAGAAGTCTACCGTTGTTATGCAATAAACATGTATTGTTATTCATAAGCAGTATTTTATCTACAAGAGTAGAAAAATAAATTTATCCCTATAGAACTTATGGTACACACACTCATAAGCTATATTAGATTCACCAATATTTTATCTACAAGAGTAGAAAAATAAATTTATCCCTATAGAACTTATGGTACACACACTCATAAGCTATATTAGATTTACCAGTAAAACCACAACTTGTTGAAATTTGTGATATCACTAAGGGAAGCTTGATTTAAGCTATAAATGAATTTCTTAAGTTAAGCGCATGCAATTTTCTTTGCATCTCTTGAAGCAAAACTTTCTGATTACACCATATATTGTCTCATCAATATCACCGTTGAGAAACAACGTTTTCATGTCCACCTAATGTGGCTTTAAATGAAAATGAGTCAAGTGTCATAGTAATCCTAAAAGAGTCTTTGGATGACCAGAGAGCAAGTTTATGTAATTAATGTCTTTCTTAGTAAAGTCATTTGCTACAAAACATGCTTTATAGAACTAGATGTTAACCAATGATACCATTTTGTTTTAAATATCTACTTGCAACCAATAGGTTTCACAACATTATGTAATGAGGCCATGTCCGTTTCATGTTCTTCTAGATAAACAACATAATTATATGGAACTGCATTTCTCCTTTCTCTAGTGAACCTTTTAGTGACAACTTTTCACTTTCTTGATGTTGTTGAATTGTTTCAAGATCCTCATCATTACCTTTATCTAAATTTGTTGATAAGAAAATATCAAGAATGAAGACCTGACCACTACCTATAACTTTTATATGATGTGGCTCATGTTATTCTTCAAAGGCAATGTCTCTAAACTTATCTTTTCCTAAATCTCACATTTTTAAAACAATGGGTGTTTCCTATTTCAAACAATGATTATTACTTGGGCCATAGAATTTATAACCATCAAACCTCTCAAAGTACTAAACAAAATAGCAAATTACCATGCTGAAGTTTAGTTTCTTTCAGTTCGACCTATGTGCCTTTGCTTCAAATGAACATCATCAAATATGAAAGTGCCTTATACTAGGCATTTTGTCTATCCATAATTCATATGAGGCTTTTGATATGACCTCAATTGATACCTTATTTAGGATGTAAGTTGTAATCTTTAATTCCTCTACTCAGAGCGACTTTACCAAGGTAAAATCATTAATCATGTTGCTTACCATATCCATGAATTATGTTTTGTCTCTCAGCTACACCATTCATTTTATGAGTACTCAACATGGTATGCTAAGATATTATACTGAGACTTCTCATGAATTGTATACTTATAACCATACCGAGAATAGTTATCTATAAGCATGATAAAACCTTACATCCAAAAAGCTGCATGTATGAATCAATTCCAAGACATGTGAACCTCGATGGTCACCTATTTTTTTAATGGTTTATTAATTTTCTCTTTATGCACTCAATGCAAACATAGAAGTTTGCAAAATGAGGGAATCAAAAAACTCCATTTGACACAAACCTTTTAATTCTCCTTTCAAAAGTATAGCCTAAGCGTCTTGCTACAACATAATTAAATTCTCATTGATTATTTTTTGTTTAGTGCCACAAGACTTAACATGCAAGATTTTTTTATATGAAGCAGCCATATTAGCCAAATAAACGTTATTGCTACCAGATAAAGAACTAGTGTCAATTAAATTTGAATTTACTATCTCCAAATAAACATGATAACAAACTTTGCCTTATAAGGAAATGGAAACAAAAATTTATTTAAAAGATGGAACTACATAAATCTCTGGCAAATTCAAATAACACTTAGTTATTAACAATAACAAATAATCTACTATGGCTAACATGTCCCATTTTACCATCACCTATATTGGTGAATCTTTCAACATCACTTGATAGTTGGCAGTTTATGCAATCCTACATTTACATACTTATATTAGTAGTACCATTCGAATTGATCCATCAAGTCTACTTGGATAATGAAGTCAAATTAACTTCATGATAGATTAAAGTGAGAAGTATATGTTTCTTTTCATGTCATACATGGTACTTGGTATAAATCCTTCTTCATATGACCATTGCTTTTACATAATAATGGTATCACCTCAAAATTTTCAAAAGGGTATATTTTGACAAGTTTACAACAAATTGCAAAGATTTTGGGTCTCAAACACTTCAATTTCCCTTCATTTTTATAGATTTTCTCCTCTGATTTGATGATTGATTATACTTATGACTCATTTGGATCCAATTTTAGACTTTGGACCCTAGGCCATCCCCGATTTAGACTTGTTTTATTCTTTAGATCCAAATTCCAATATGGATACAGTCCAAAAATTCATACGAACACCTAAAATATATCCTTAAATATATATCTGAATCCAAATGCCAACCTCCAGATCTAGAAACCAAGCATTAGATTTAGATCTAGACCAAATCCCAATTCTAGATCAAGAATAGATCCAAGTCCTTAATCCGAATATAAAACTGAGCTCTAAATCTAAAACTACGCCTCCGATTCAAATTCAGACCCAAATTTTTTATCAAAAATCCAAATTTAGATCCATATCTAGATCTAAATCCAAGCACCAGATCCAAAATCATATGCCCATATCTTCATTCTTGGCTATCAGCTAACCATTAGAGAACTTGATCCCTCAAACTAAGAGTTTTAGAGTTTTCTCTTAGCTTTCTCCCTTTCTCTTGTCTCCTCTCCCCACTTGGGCATCTTCAACCTTGGATTCCATCTTCCTCTTCAACCTTCATCTTCAAGGAAACACGTGGGAGGCCCTTGGAGAGTTTCATCAATACATTGGAGTTCGTGTTTTGTTGGCTTGGTTGCTCATTCAAAGTAAAGGATTCATCCTTTCTTCAACTACACCATCTAGAAGTATGTAGTCACTTTCTCTCTTGCTTTGCCCTTCATCATCTCCACATGGCAATGCAAGAAAACTCTAGAAATTTTTTCTTTGGAGCCAAGTGCTACTCTTGAGTGTACCAGGAGCATGAGCAAGGTAAAGTAAAGTCTCGGTTTCTTTTTATTATTATCAACATGAATACACACAATATGTATCTCTTTTCCTTCTATTCTTATTAAATGTATGACTTGGTTGTATTTTTATGATAAGATCCACTATGGCTAGTTGATTTTTCGATTCATATGTGAATGAACGGTGAGAATGAGAGCTTGGTGTGAGAGTTTCTCTTTTTTGCGTTGATTTTTAAGGTTGAGGCTTGCCCAACCTAGGAAAACCTTATAAATATGTACATGTTAAAATGTATTCTCATGTCATCCCTACAATTAGTGTTGACTACCTTTTTTAATCGTTATTTACTTGTTAAATCGCATGTCAATAGTCTAACTAGTGATCCTAAAAGAGTTATTTGCCTTCAAAAGAATGTCCTCTTAATGTTATTAGATTCAAGGAGGGGCTCTCTTTGTTAATAAGTTATATTTTCCTTCGTTGTTAGTATGTCTCCCATACCCAAAACGGGTGAGAGATGAATGCTTTCTTGTAGTAAATAAGAACAAATGAAATATTGTTACTTTTGTCTTTATATATATTTATATATACATACAAGTATGGAGACTATGGAGACTTTTCCTAGGCTCTTTCACGAGCCCAAGTTTCTTTCAAGCTTACATAAAATGATTGAAGTCGAAAAATTCTCAAAACTATCTCTTAAGTTATAGTTTCTATACTAAATAAGGGGTTAAAATATCTCATTGTTAGGTAGGTTACTTGCCTTTATTCTCTCTCTACTACTAAATTCTCTCTCCAGAAAGATTGTGATTGAAATCGCATTTTGTAATGCTATAGCATCTTAAGAACTAGAATAAAGGGGAAGTATGACAAGAATTCTGCTTTTAGGACCGCGATGGGGCTGTAGATTTAGGCAGATCCCACCTGCCTTGGTTGGAAATCTCTTGACTCAAAGCTGCCCATTTTGAGGCGCATGAATCAAGCAAGATAACCATGAAGCATGGCCAAATGAGCATGTAGCTATCCCTAGCCAAATCTAGAATCGGCTTAGCTGAAGTTTGGTTCAATATGAGCCATGGATTTGGGTAAGACACAGGGCTACTGGGTTGGTGAGGGTCTGGTTTGTAGCGTCATACCACCAGAAATTTTGCAAGCTAGAGGTCGGCCTAGCTTGTTGCTGAAAATGGCTGAGTTATGCCCATTGATTTGGGCGTTGGTGAGCCAAGGGTCAGGGGCATTTGAACCCCTGATTTTGGGTCAATGAGAAATGGCGCCGGCATCACTATGGCTGCTGCAAATCAGGCCACAGAGATGACAGTCTGGCTACACCTGCAGCTGGCCTCTTAGGGGCTGCTCGAAAGGATTTGTGTCTCCCATTCTTGTTCAATAACCAGCCATTCAATTAATCCATTAACTACTCGAAATAAAATGCAAGACGAGGAGACTGACTTGAGTTAATAGAGAGGTTGAGGCATGCGTGAGCCGATGCTAAGATTCCTAGTGATATATCTCAAGCAGGAGACAGAGGCATCTCATTGCAGTCTTCGATTCCAGCACTAAGTGGCTAAAGCAAGGCTGAAAAGATTGGAGCTGAAGTCATCTGGAATGAAAGAGGACGCTTAGAACATGGCAGAACAGGGGACGTTGGGCTGGGCTCAATATTGTTAAAATCATGGAACGGGAGAGAGACAAAGTAATAAGAGATTAGAGAGACAAAGAGGCACAATATTACGTGGTTCGGCATTACAGCCTACATCCACGAGGAAAGAGGGAAATTTTGTTATACTGTTCTTTCCTATGTTACAATGCTCTGTTACAAGCTCTTCTTTATATAGGCAGGAAAAAGACAGAGATAAGGTTAACAAATTCTTAGCCACTGAGAGATACTCGAGATAGCAACTAATCCTTATCGAGGAAAACTTGAGATTACACTCTATCCCATTAATCTTGATTTTCAGATTTGTTGCCAATCTGATAGATTCATCAAGAGAAATCTTCGCTTGATCTGCCTCCTTCCTTAATAAGCGAACAATCTCCCCCTCAAGTTGGCGCACAGATGTCAATCTGTCCCAACTTGTGAATTATATTTTGATGTTTTTCCTTTGCCAAACTTTTGGTAAATATATCGGCCAATTGCTTGTCGCTTTTGACATGAAGTGTTTGAATGATATTATCTTGGATCTTCTCCTGTATGAAATGGCAGTCGACTTCTATATGCTTGGTACGTTCGTGAAACACCGAATTAGCTCCAATGTAGATGGCAGCCATGTTGTCACACATCAAGTTCATGGGTCCATTAGTTTCAATATTCATATCTTTTAGTAAGGCTTTAATCCATATCAGTTCACAGGTACATGCTGCCATGGCCCTGTATTCTGCTTTTGCGCTTGACCTGGCAACCACTGATTGTTTTTTACTCTTCCATGTGACAAGATTACCTCAACAAGTGTGCAATATCCAGAGGTTGATCTCCTATCATTTGGGTCGCCTGCCCAATCAGCATCACAATACCCAACGACATCTAAAGTCTGACCTCGCTTCATTAAAACTCTTTTACCAGGAGTTCCTTTAAGATACCGAAGGATTCTATGAGCATCATCGACATGTGAAGACCTGGGCTTGTACATGAATTGACTTATAAGGCTGACAACATACATGATATCTGGTCTAGTGACAGTAAGATAAATAAGTTTTCCAACAAGTTTTTGAAAACTTTGGACATTCTCGACAAGGTCGCCCTCATCAGTTTTCAATTTGCAATTCATTTCAAGAGGTGTGTCGGCGGCTTTGGCTCCAATGTTACATGTCTCCTTAAGTAGATCACAAGTATATTTTCTCTGACATATGAAAATACTTTTATCTGAGTGTGCAACTTCAATCCCTAAGAAGTATCGCAGGACTCCTAGATCTTTGATCTCAAACTGCTTGTTAAGAAATGTCATCACGCGAAGCATGAAAATGTCATCATCACCTGTCAATATAATGTCATCAACATATACCAGTAGGATAGTAATTTTAGATTCATGAATACGAGTAAACATGGTGTAATCTGCCGAACTTCGTTTAAAACCACATTGAACAAGAGCATCACTAAGGCGAGCAAACCATACTCGAGGAGATTGCTTGAGACCATAAAGAGCTTTTTTTAGTTTGCATGCATAGCCACTTTTACTGCTTACACCGGAAGGAATTTCCATGTACACTTCCTCAGTAAGCTCTCCATTGAGGAATGCATTTTTAACATCCAGTTGGATCAAGTTCCAATTTTTATTTGCTACAATTGACAACAATGTTCTGACGGTATTCATTTTAACAACTGGAGCAAATGTTTCCGAGTAATCAATTCCTTCAGTTTGAGTAAACCCCTTTGCAACGAGTCGTGCTTTGAACCGTTCAATAGTTCCATCACTTTTGTATTTGATCTTATATATCCACTTGCAGCCAACTAATTTCTTTCCCTCAAGAAGAGGCACCAAATCCCAAGTCTGATTTTTCTCTAAAGCAGTCAGTTCTTCTTTCATAGCTTCCTTCCACTGAACATGTTTGATGGCTTCTTCAATGTTTTTTGGTTCGGTGTGGAGATAGGTATTGAGGACATAGTTCCTATAGGTTGGTGAGAGATGTTCAAGGGTTAGGTATTGATCAATAGAATGAATTCGGTCTGTAGAGAGGTAGGTGTAGTAATCACTGAGTTTTGTAGGTGGTCTTGTAAGGCGGGATGATCGACGCACATGTTGGTCTTCTAGGGGTATCACTTGAGGTAAGGTGATAGGTTGAGGAGTTTCAATAGGTGAATTGGATGTATTATCATGAGTGGTAGGTATTATTGGTTCCAGGAAATGATCTAGGATGGGTTGAACAGGTTCAGTGGTAGAATTTGAAGAGTTCATGGAGCTATTATTGATTTTCTCTCCCTGATTTGGTGTCTCAAAGAATGGTTTTTGTTCAAAAAATTTAACATCACGGGAGACAAAAAGTCTTCTAGTCATAGGATCATAACATTTATACCCTCTCTTTTTGCTAAAATATCCCAAAAAAACACACTTAACAGCACGTTTCTCAAATTTGTTTCTAAGATGGTCTTGAATATGAACATAACATTTGCAACCAAACACTTTCAGATGTTGAACAGAGCACTTTCTATCAAGAAGAAGCTGAATAGGGATATCATAATTTATACTAGAATTTGGAATTCTGTTAGACAAGTAACACGCAGTGGCAATAGCATCAGTCCAGAAATAAGCAGGAACATTCATATGCATCATAAGAGCACGAGCAATATTAAGCAATTGATGGTTTTTCCTTTCAGCGACGCCATTTTGCTGAGGTGTCCCGGAGCAGGTGTACTGAGGTTCAATGTCTTTCTTTGCCAGGAATGACTTTAGAGTATCATTGACATACTCCCCACCATTGTCAGACCGAAGTTTTTTAATTTTCAAGCCGTACTGGGTTAAAATCATGCTATAGTATTCTTCAAATACTTTAGGCACCTCACTTTTATTCTCAAGAAAGTATATCCATGTCATTCTAGATTTATCATCAATGAATGAAAAATAATATTTAAATCCTATATAAGAGGCCTCAGGAGCCGGTCCCCAAATATCAGAGAAAACAAGATCAAAAAAATTAGAAGACCTTTCACTAGAAGTGTGGAATGGTAACCTTGTAAATTTTGTAAATTCACAAGCATCACAAGCCCAATTTTCAGTGACGAGGTTCTGAACAAGCCACTGCAAACTGCTATCTGATATGTGTCCAAGACGAGCGTGCCACTTCTTATAGTCTGACTCGTTCAAATTGTTATTGCTAGTGAGAAGATTAACGTCGTAAGAATCCATAACATAGAGACCACCATGTTCTCGACCTCTACCAATCACTTTCTTCGTGCCCTGTTCTTGAAAAATCACCTCCTTTGACAAGAAAATAACCAAACAATCATGAGATTTGGTTAATTTGCTAACAGATATCAAACTGGTACTTATTTTTGAAACGTATAAGACAGTGAACTTGATCCCTTTATCAAAAAAACTAGTTTTGCCAATGCCATCAACACTAATCGGACTCCCATCAGTAGTAAAGATACGTTGTTTTTGTTCTTTATCTATCTCTTCTAAATTTGTTGGGTCACCAGTTACATTATCAGTAGCTCCAGAATCGATTACCCAAGGAGAACACTTAGAAATTGTTATTAAAGCAAGGTTCTTACCTTCACTCAAGTTCCCAACAGGTTGAAACGTAATGAGGTTGGTAGTCTTTGCAAATTTCTAGAAAAATTTCTCAAGATCTTCTTTAGTCACACAGTTCGCAAAATCTGGTGGCCTTGAAGATTTGTCTCTGCTAGGTCGACCAATCAACTCCCAACAACGTTCACGGGTATGCCCTGTTTTCTTACAGTGGGCGCATTTCCAACGAGATCGATTCCTTTGGTTATTAGAACTCTCGCCCCCTAGTTTGAAGTTGCTTTGCTTGTTGTCGGCTTTTGTATAGCATACCATCTTATCACCATTTTCTTCATTGATGTCGAGTTTTGAAGGAACATTCATAGCTTTCCTTCGAGCCACTTCATGTTGTATCATTTGGCACACACTATTCAAAGATGGCAGAGGATTGGAATTAAGTACCTGGTTGCGAAGGGTCTCATATTCTCTTCCAAGTCCGGCAAGAACCCTAAAGATTTTGTCTTCATCAAATCTTTTTTTATATACTTCTGGATCTGAAGTGGCTGGACGATACTGAAGTATTTTATCATATAAGCTGCGCATTTGACCGAGATAGAGAGTAATATCTTTATCTCCCATAGTGAGTTGAGCGATCTCATTTTGAATTTCATAAACACGAGCAAGGTTGTTCTGTTCACCGAAGAGCTCTTTCAAGTTGTCCCAAATATCTTTTGCCGTCTCCACATAAAGAAGAAGATTAGTAATAGAGGAGTCCATAGAATTAAGAAGCCATGACATAACCATGTCATTTTCACACTTCCATTCACGATATTTTGGATCGTTCCTTACCGGTGGCTGTATGTCACCATTGATATATCCCACCTTGGAACGACTGCTGAGAAACAATCTCGCTGCCTTAGCCCAACTGAGATAGTTTGGTCCAGTGAGAGGTTGTGAGGTAATTTTTAAAGTGTTGTTGCCTTGGTCGGACGATCCAATTTTTGAATTGCAGGCGCTTCCTTCTTGGTGTGTGGTTGCCATAGGGAAGAAGATAGAACACAAGCCCCTTTGCCAGAGTTGTCAATCACAGACGGTCGGGAAAAAAAATGTCGATTTGGACCGACGTTGGCCTCTCCGTCGTGCCTTCCCTCGTCCTCGCCCGCAGCCACCGTATTGAGTTCGTTCCAGAGTTACCGCTCGTTCTGCCAAACACCGTTAAACGATCGAGAAGACGTCCGCGGCGTTGAAGCTCCTGAACCAGATTGGCGCTGGTCCTGACGTAGGGCGTAATCTCCCTGTGCAACTTTGGGTCGATCGGGCGTCTGTGGAGACAACGCCTGATTTTTGAATCGAGAGACGGTGGTTGGTTTGTCTTACTCTTTCACTTGAAGAAGAGGAACAGTCGAGCGTTTCTCCCCTTGCCTTTCTTCTTCACTGCCGGATGGCTTCGGTGTAGGAAAACAGACGGGAACGCTCTTCTAATAGAGACAGCAGTAGTCGAGGGGCATGGATTAGAAACAGGGGATCGGTGGCTTTTTCTTCAGTCTCTCAAGCAGCATATATCTTGGGGAAGCAATGGCTGTGGGAAGCAATGACTGTGGTTTCTCTGCTCTGATACCATGTTAAAATCATGAAACGGGAGAGAGACAAAGTAATAAGAGATTAGAGAGACAAAGAGGCACAATATTACGTGGTTCGGCATTACAGCCTACATTCACGAGGAAAGAGGGAAACTTTGTTATACTGTTCTTTCCTATGTTACAATGCTCTGTTACAAGCTCTTCTTTATATAGGGAGGAAAAAGACAAAGATAAGGTTAACAAATCTTTAGCCACTGAGAGATACTCGAGATAGCAACTAATCCTTATCGAGGAAAACTTGAGATTACACTCTATCCCATTAATCTTGATTTTCAGATTTGTTGCCAATCTGATAGATTCATCAAGAGAAATCTTCGCTTGATCTGCCTCCTTCCTTAATAAGCGAACAAATATGACCACTAGAAAAACGCTGGGTTGATGGTGCTCAGTTCAGGGCATAGGCCTGAAAGTAGCGTAGGCTGCAGCTTACTCAAATAGCATCTGAAATCCAGCAAGAGGCTTCGGCTGGACTCGACATGAAGGTTGGGAGGTTTAAGGCGTCAAAGTGGTGGCATCTTGGGCAGGTGATGCCTTGGAGTGAGACTCGAACAGGTGACGTGTGGGCTAAACCCGCTTGAAGACAACCTAACTCGGTGAGGTGTGGGACGAGAGCTCGGCCGGAGTCCACCACCCCTAGAGCTGGACGGCTTCCTCTTTGTGGCTACTTCAGCTAGGTAGAGGGAGAGATTTTTGGAGCAGTTTTAGCTGGCTGGAGAGGGATCCCTTGCTGGGGTTCAATTTATAGGGACTTGGTGCTGGAACGTGAACCAATTTCATTGGAACCAAGTTAAATCTAGAGTTGATTTTTGGCATGGGCAGGAAGGGGACCATGCATGAAAGATGAACCTCCTTCATTGCCAATCGAATTCTTCCTTTTGTTAGCTTGTCCCTCTAGCTTGACTTGAGGAACAAACAATGCTGGTCTTTCTTTCTACATTTTCGAGGAGTGGAGTCAGCTGGAAATGAGCTGATTCTAACCAGCTCTCGTTTTGAGGGGAACACGCCATTCATGGCTGTCGCCTCTTGTTCTAACTTGAAATTTTCTGGTTTCAAGTTTTGGAAACCTGATTCAAATGGCACGCCCAACTGGGTTGCCTTTGATTTTCAAAGTTTTTATTTCATTTCAAATGGGCGATAGGGGTGAAAGCCTGATCTCAAGCTGCTCTCTTAGGCTTAAGGGAAAGGAAGGACGGTCGCCGGCTCGCCGCCATCGCTACTCACCAAATCTGCTCCGCTGCCTAATTCGCATGCCTGAAGCTGCTGCTTGTCGTCGCCTGAGTCTTCAATCTGTTGTCGCTGTTGCTGTCATCGTCGGCCGTCCTACAGTCGTCGTTGCCCCTCACGACTGTCTTCCTGTCGGAGACCGACCCAAGATGCTGACCCTGCTGTCGCCCCTCGTGCCTATAGTAGACTCAACGGCTGCTTGTCGGACTGCTCTCGCCGGCTGCCATCGCCCTCATGGCGCATTGCCGGACCCAGCCTTGGACAGCATGCTGCTGGGCGGTACCTGGCCTGGCCCAGTAAATGGCTGGGTATTAAACGGGCAATCATGTTCCCAGCCAGGCCGGCCCTATGCTCAGACCTCATTTTCTCAAGGGAAAAGGAAAACGGTAAGAACAGCGGCCCAAATAATAACTGAAAGGCTGTAAGCTTCAGGCTTCGTACACCACGTCATCCGAAACACAACCACCGGTTGAATATTGTGACGGCTGTCAACACTAGTTAACCCCAAATACTATATGTCTGTGGCTACAAGATCCATGCTGCCACCACAAAAAAAGAAGAAGAAGGGATAATTAAAAAGAAAAGAATAATTAAAAGGAGAAGCAACAAAAACAATGTCTCAAAAGAGCAACATAATTTCGTATGTGAAGACTTTCCATGGCGATATTGCAAGCTCATTATCAAAATCCTGATTAATTGCCAACTAATCAACTGAGTCAGTTATGGACCGAGCTATGTTCCAAACCGGAGATTAGTTGGATAGATTAGTCAATTTATCACCGTAGGCACTCTTCAGCCGTTTAAATCCCGAAACTATAAATATATATATGCATGTGCAATTCTTTGTGTAGTTAAGTATGTATTTGTATTTATTTCTACCTGTATTTATTTATAATCATTTGGCATGACTGACTAGTTTCAACTGGTCCCAACAAGACTCAAGAGGCGCCCACCAACAAGAGATGCAAGTTAAAAACAATGAAAGTGCCACGAAAAACTCTAAAGCAGGCTTAGGCTTGTGCTCTGAAGGGCATGGGGGAAAGAGGAGGGACTTTGGGCCCTCAGGCGGAGTAGTAAGATGAAATACTCATCCTACTCGCTCGCTCGATCAACAATAAAATTGTTAAGAAACTCAAACAAATCTTAAAAACCTATGTATGTGCAACTTCCAGTGTTTCACGATTTGGTTAAAGGGTTCACAGAAGTTCCAGTAATCAATTTGTTTTTGTCTGCCTTAAATACTCGTTTCATTGCGAACCATTTGGAGCTGCTAGGGAAAGGGATGAAATTGATGTAGCAGCAACGACAGGGCATCATAATCGATGAAATCAGATGCAAAATATAGAAACATTGCAGACAGTAACGACAAATTAAACACAAAGGAACCAGCACTCTAGGAGAAAGTTTCAGCCCTTTACAGAAAAGACGGCAGTGTGGCGCCACCGCCTTCCTAAATTTACAAGGTGGGGTGCAAATTGGCATACTTGAGCGTGTGAGCCTCCCGGCAAAGGCGACTCCAAGTGGCCTCGGCGGTCGCCAGCAACTGCGACGCCTTATTGGCCTCGCCCTTCACGTCCACCAGCCTCTTCTCGGCCCTGCTCCAGGCCTCCGTCTGTTCCCTCACCACGCACTCCGTCTCCTCCAGCATCGCCTTATGCTCCGTCAACTGCTTCCTCCGCCGTGCCACCTCCTCCTCCGCCTGCACCCGGACGCGGCGTGCTGCCTCCTCCACCTCCTTTGCCTTTTGAACCTCCGCCTCCCCCTCCTCCACCTCCTCGAATAGGTCTGGCTCGATTTTCCGGAGCCGGAAGACTTCGAATTCGGCCTTGCTCAGGTAGCCAGCGGCAGATTTCATCTCCCCTGTGCAGGAAGTTTCCTCCACCGAGCAGTTTGAGAGGATGGTCCTCTGCTCGGCCGCTTCATCGGCCTGTTGGCACAGGCTTCTCAGGAGGGCGTCGACACCGGGATCGGATAACCCGGTGGAAACCAGGCACTCCAGCACCTCGTTCCCCTTGGCGACAATCCGCGGCAGCTGATCCATGTGAGCCGAGGCGACGAACTTCACGAACCCACGAAGCATCAGCTGCGCGCCCTCGATCCTCAGCTGGATCCCCTGCTCCCAGCAGTCGTCGTCGTCAGACTCGTCCTGCCAGCTGCACTCCAACCGCTTCTTCTTCCTAGAAGAGGGAAGCTTTGCCGGTGGCAATGCCGCCACGGGAGAGCAGAAGAGTGGTTTCTGCTTTGCGTACCGTTTGACCTCGAACGAGAGGCACTCCGAGGGGCTGTCATTCTCCTCGTCGGAAGACCCGGCGTTGTGAATTATGGATTCCGGGAAGGGCTGAGAGCGCGTCGGCACCATGGCCAGCTGGCGAAGCCACCACTCGGCGCAAACCTTCGTCATTGAACCAACTCGGCTGGTGCTTGGGATGAGGAAATCTGGGGTCTCCTCGCAGAGGCTGCAGTATTCTAAGAAGGCCTCCTCCACCACCTTGTCGCCGAGCTTTCCATGGGATGCACTGGCATGCCATTGCGGCACTCCCTGGTCCAAGCCGAATTGCCGGGCTACTCTGTGCGGGTGATAAGATTGAACAATTCCGGCCCCAACGATCTTTCCGGTACAAATGCATCGGAGGAAGCCCTTGTACTCGGCGGAGAGCTCGGCCTGACTCCGGACCCACCGGTCTTCCTCTACCACTAACCACTTGGGGAGTTGGCCCTTCGCCTTGGTGTACGGTCGCCATTCAACCGGTTCGTCCGACCGGAAGCGCTCTCTGGCCTGGACCATGCTGACGTTCTGAATCGTCTTTCCCAGCCAGCGGCACATCGGGATGTCGTCCTTTTCGAACTTGAATCCGTCGTTTGGAGCGAAGTGGGGAAAATGCTCCCACACCCAGACCTGCAAGAAATGGAGGGGGAGGTAGCAATTAGCCCTGCCGGGCTCCTTCGATGTGGCAATCCGGCCGAACCCTTCGTAAAGGATGCTCAAGAGCGCGGGAGCGAGAGCGATCGGGTGACCCAACGATAGGTCGACGGCCATAGGAAAGACGCCGTACCTCACCACCTCACCGCTGCTAGAAGGAAGCACGCTCCGGCAGAGCCACAGTGCGAGGAAGGCCTGGTTCTCCCGCATCGTTGGCGGTTCTGCCTCGCCACCCATCCACTCCCTGATCCAGGCTGCGTAGGTCACCTTGGCGGAGGAAGGGAACTTAGTTTTCCTACGGATCTCCAGCTCGTTCTCCGCCACAGCCCGCCGATCGGACGCGTCCCATGTCCGGTCGCAGGCTAGCTTCCCAAACAAGGGCAGCCCCATTATCGCCAGATCTTCAAGAGTGACTGTCATCTCCCCCCATGGGAACACAAACGTGTTGGTCTCCCACGACCAGAGCTCGATGAGTGCCAGCAGCACGTCCTTCTGCCGCTTAATCTCCCCCAACGACGCCTTAAGCGCCCCATAGATGCCTACCTTCCTCCATCCCTCGCCGAACTGCGGCTCCAGGCGGTGGAACCACGTAGAAAGCTCCGGCAAGAGCTTGGCTGCGCCCGGCTGCCTGAATCTCGGCGCCCACTTCACCCTCCCCGTCTTCAACTCGTCTTCCAGCAACGGCATCCCCATTAACGCCGAAGGACCTTCAGCCTCCGGCGCGGTTGGCTGCAGCAGCTTGGCGTCGTTATCCCTCACCTCAATTACAGCCTGGAGCTTCACGTCAAGGGCAGCCATGGCGGTGCTCAAAGCCACCACGCACGAGTCCATTTTGGGCTCCGCGTGCGGGTGAGGTATTGCCATGGCCGCTCCCTTCAAATGGCTGCAAGCAAGCGCTCAGGCACGGGCTTGGCATGGGCGGTGCCAGGAACTCAGAAAGAAAAAAAGGTGAGCATGACCCATGGGCCACCACCACCTCGCCACCAGACTGCTACCACCGCCGGGTCTGGGGACTGGTGCGAGGGTCAGGGAGGCAGACGGGCTGGTGGGGGGCGGGTGGAATCCGATTCCATGTGAGGGCGCAATCACCACCCACCCACAGGCCCGACACCTAATGTCTGGCCACATCTTCTTGAGGAAGGCGGGGGCCATACAGCCTGCCTGCCCGCCGGCAACCATATGTAAGATACACAATTTTCAGACACGTTGCCCCATTTTCTGCCCTTTCTGCCGTTTCATTGCCTTTTCCTGTGGGCCTAAAAGGCACTTGGGAAGAGGCTGGCAGGTGGGCAGTCCGGCTTAAGCTTTAGAATGGTTGGGAAACATGCATTGTAATTTTCTCTGTTCCTCTCGTTGCACAGATCTGCTATGCATAATTATATGAAGGTAGGACTATTTGTCGCCGGCTTTTTAAGGGCTTAGGTAGAGAAGGGGCGGTTGCTATTTCAAAGATCATCTGAGTTGAAGTTTTTGAGTTTTGATTCACAAGTTCCTTTTGAAGTCTTATCTGTTACATACGTTGACAATGTTTTACCATTTGCCAATGAGAACAAGAAAATGGTCCGTGTTTAACCTTTTAGAACAGTTCAGGCACTGTGGATGAAGAGAAAATGATGCCGACAGATGGAGCGCCAGACAGCCAGACCCCAGTTTCTGCTCGTATACTGTCCATCTGCCAAAGATGTTTCCCCCACTTTGGCATGGGCCTGAGGCACATGGGAGGGTTATGCAACAAATCAAGAGGATCCTCTTAATTCTTACCCACATACTTTCCTTTCTGTTGGTAAATTTGTTGCTGTTACTGTAATCGATTAAATCAGACTGGACTTCTTAAATCACATTTTTAGCAAAACTAATACTTATTTGTTTTGAAAAGTTTATAACCCTTCTTACATTTATTAGAAACGATGAGGGTAGGCAAGATGTCAATAGTTTGAACGGTAATTCTAATTAAAAGAAACTGTCGTGGACCCATTCTGCAGCACTGTTCGATTCAAATGATGCACATATATAAAATTTGTGAACACATACAAGTTTCCACTTTTTGATAAACATGCTACTTGCTCTATTCAGCCAAATTATGCAAGATACGTGTTGAACATTAAGCTATTAGCCTTCTTTCACTCTCATATCCCATCCATTAGCCAGGTGAAATTAAGCTTTCTACTTCTTCCCCACGATAAGAAATCCTCCAAATACCAGACCATTTTAAGGGATCAACCGTTTAAGTGGCAAACACGCTCGAACCCTCGCTAAAATCTGGTCACAAGTCAAAGTTGGCCCGACTAGCCCCTAACTCAGCCTGACTCAACCAGATTTGCTCTTGACTCGGCCCGACTCAGCCTAACTTTGCCTTGACTCATTCGATTAAGTTGCAGTGATTTACATTATAGTTATTTTAAAATTCAATGGAATCAGCGAATCAACTCGCTGACCTGATGATCCGATCATCTGCCGATCGAGTCATGAGTTTACCAATGCACCCTGAAACAATGCTTTCATTTTAGCTAGTTCTCAAATTTAAACCATCTCTCTCTCAGAGGCATGGTGGGTGGGCTTGCAAATCCTTCTCTTGTTGCAGCTCCCACCACCTGTGGTGCCCATGACCTGCCGGGCCTCTTTTAACTTTTTCTAGACTACGGATTGGGGCTGCCGCTGCTGACAGCTATCACCAGTCCAAGTGTCGGCGAGTCAATTTACTGACCTAATGATCCGATCATCTGCGGATCTAAGTCTGAGTCACGGGTCTGATACAATGGTTTCATTTTAACTAGCTCTCAAACTTAAACCATCTCTCCCTCAAGCGTGGTGGGTGGGCTTGCTAATCCTTCTCCTGCTGCAGCTCCCACGGCCTGTTACTGTTAGGTGCCCATGACCTGCCAGTGCCAGGCCTCTTTTAACTTTTTCTGCACTATGGACTGGGGCTGCTGCTGCTGCTGACAGCTATCGCCAGTCGCCGGCCTCTGTGAATTTAACTCGGGGG
Organism: Nymphaea thermarum; assembly: GCA_011799765.1. NCBI lineage: Eukaryota > Viridiplantae > Streptophyta > Magnoliopsida > Nymphaeales > Nymphaeaceae > Nymphaea > Nymphaea thermarum. The sequence goes on from JAANDH010000451.1 coordinate 28,067, forward strand.
TAAAGTCAGAACTCAATTTTCTCGCAAATGTCCAAGCACAGGTGTCTGTGAAATAAAGCCAACCACTCTGCCCGCTAGATATCACGAACCATTACCACAAGTGTGTCTCTTCAGGACAAGCTCCTTGAAGAATGTTAACTATGTCGTTGAACAAATTATTATTTTAATAAGTTGAACATAGGGATTGCAAATATTAGCCTATTAAATCAGATGCCGATAGGGTGGGCATCGGGCCCGCCCTGCCCTATTCAAAGCCGGGCCCAGGCCGGCTTGGGTTCTCTACCCATGAGCCAGGTCCGATCATCAAAGCTAGGCCCAATTCTATTACAATTAAAAGTTTTTAAAATATATAAACTCAGCACATAAACTATATATGAATGAGTGAATGGTGACTTTGACTATCTTTGACTATCCCGAATTACCCAACCATTTAACCAGGGTCATCCATGCAAATGGGTGGTTGGAAAAAATATATGAGGAAAAAATATAAACTAACACTAAATAACGAAAATATCTCACTTTTTTTCTTTTTGTTTTTCTCTTAACTGTTCATCATATTAGATCGAACGGGCCCGTAATTGGAAACCCATCGGTTAGCGATGGTGTGGAATGAACTTATCCAAAATAAGTAATAGTCCCGTTAAATTTTGAAGGGCACCCGTTTATAAGGTCATTAGCCGTTGTCCATCACAATGAAGTCGCGAATCTACTCAGCAACCGTCTATTACAACCAACATCATAGGCGAACAGGGTTTTTAAATGAGTCACCCCTAAACATATTTGTTGGCCGGTCAGAATCATGTTAATTGAAGCTCAAAAGGTTCAGAATCTACTTAGTAGGTCGTCGACATTAGCTTGCAACCTGCCCTCAAGAGAAGCTCAAACCTACCTAACATTCGACCAATTCAAACTAAGCCTTCACCTAATTTTTGCACTCTTACCTGTTACATCATTCCATTAGTGTTGGCCACTAGAAAAGTTTTCTCCCTTGAACAAATGCAAAGGTTAACCACCCAGAACTGAACTCCAAAGATCTTATGCCCCTTGGTCGTGCCTCCTGTTGCACCAAGAAGTGCACCAACAAGCTAATTTTGGCACTCTACCTTTTGCGTCTGCTGAACTCTATCCCAGGTGCGTCATCTTCCATTCATTATCAAAGTCGGTTTCTCCTACCATGGACATGGTGGAACGATAAGCACCAAGGAGTTTCAGTTATTGCCATGAGCATAACAACATAAGGGTTCCTCCATTTTCTCCTTTCTATCATGACCTGAAAGTCTACTTTCTGATACATATTCTTCCCAACTAGTCTTTTACCTCTAGCAACCAGCGGCGCATCCAAACACTTGAACTCTAGACAATTATATGCATATTTTCTAATGATTTCAGGTGCGAAAAGGTGGAAAGGAGGAACGTCCTCCACGACATAACCACTGGTTGAAGATTGTAAGCGCTCTCAACAAATTCTAGTTAACCCCAAAAACTGTAAGCCTATGGCAACAAGATTCATGCAGCCACCACAAAAAAGGAAAAAAGAACAAGGATAATTGAAAGAAAGGAGAGGAAAAGCAACAAAAAGTTAGCTCAAGAGGGGATGGTGTACTAAGCACATTTGTCAAACGAGTGAATTTCGTATGTGAACATTTGGGCACTTTCAAAGGCTATATTTTAGGCTTATTGTCAAAATTTTGATTAATTGCCAACTATCAACTGGTTATAGACCGACCTATGTTCCAAAGCTTTTGGAATACTAAAAAAATGTGTCATGTTTACTATACCAACCTTTTGAATTTATATAATATGGTAACCATTTGTATAGCTTTTTAATATGCTCCGACTGATTCATTCTCCTGGTCTAACAGTCTAATTTTGCACTAGCCTTATAATTTATCAAATCAACACGGCCTCTACACTTTTTAGAATGTTTTGACAAACCATCGTCCTAAAAAGCCTGAAACTATTTTCATACAAGCTTGGCAATAACCCAATGTTTGATTCTTGTGCTTTGCATTGTCAAATGATTTATTACTCAAGGTCTAAAATATATGCCAAGGTGAAATCTCAGCTTTTCTGCATAGACAGGAGCCTTGGTGCAGTGCGGCCTTGTTAACTGTTCAGGGCATCTTTCTCTCATTGGACAGCTCAGATGGAGCCCCACAGTAAGCTGCACAGGTTATTTCCTCCCGCAGATTCTTGCAAAGAGCAGAGAGCACTAACACTTCCGACCGCAGCCTGACTGCCCTCCCTCTAAAAACTCTGTGGGTGGTTGTTGGCGCCTGCACTAGTGGAAACACCAACCTCACTTTCCATTAGCTATTTGGAGGGATCTCTCCTGCCTATGACAGAAAGGAGATTTGGAATGGCAAGCTTGAGAGTGAACTCTCCTCAGTTCACAGGATTTTCTGCAGGCCAGTCAGTCCGAATTCTGTTTTCACCTCAATCACAGCCATCCACATAGGGGTGAACACGAGCCGAGTAGAGTCCGAGCTGGTCCAGCTTCAGCTTGGCTCGAGTCACAAAACCATGAACTCGAGCTTGGCTCAAACTCGAGTTGATCTTGGCAACAAGACTCAAACTCGACTCGGCAGCTAAATGCGGAGCTCAAGCTCGACTACATTGGAGCCCAGCTGCAAGCAGGCTGATAAAACCTAGGGAAGAGCTTTGAGTCAGAAACCCTCACTCGAGCCAGGGTTTCAGAGAAGCAGAAACCCTGATCACTCAGGCATGAGGCAAGGAGTTCACCCTCGCCTGAGCGAGAATTTCTAAAACCCTTCCCGCTCAGAGCGAGGATATGAGCGAGGGCAAACCCTCGTTCAGAGAAGAGGGTTTCCCTTGGCCTTTGAGCAAGGGTTTACCCTTGCTTTGAGCAATGCTCGCTCAAAGCGAGAGAGAGAGAGAGAAAGAGAGACAGAGACAGAGATGGGAGGGGTAGTACCTTGCTACATGTTGGTGCCATGATGCCATCTATTGCAGCATCATCCCTTGCTGGTCGATGATGCAGCAGGTGCCAGTGCTGCTGAAGGCGATCGGGATGAAGTAAGTGAGGAGAGAGAAAAGACATTGTGAAATAGAAAAGCAAAGCGCATGAGAAGAACAGAAAAGCTTGTGGTTCGAGTCGAGTCGAGCTAAAGGAGTTTGAGTTCAGCGAACTCGAACTCGGCTCGACTAAAAAAACGAGTCAAAGCATGTGTTTCAGCTCAACTCGTTTAACAAAATGACTGGCTTGAACTCGTGTTCGAGCTTAGCTTTAACAAGCCCAGATCAAGTTGCTCGAGTCGTTATGCAGGCCTACATCCACACCTGCCATGGTGCACAAGAACATGTCATGGAGACACTCCTCGTAGAAGGGACCAAAGGAATCAGCCTAAGAATGCTGCCTCTCCATCCCCATTTTGGCACTGTCAAGTTCTACTGTTCTCAACGTTATGACTGCTAGATTAATTTGACGAGAAACACAATGGGGAAAGTGAGATTCTCCCTGCTCCTACTACCTTATTGGTATGAATGTGATGCCGAAGCCACATCCCTCAATACCATCATAGTTGTACTCCCACCATAATCCTTTTCTGGAAGCCATGGTGATTTTCCCTCGAGATTGTCATACAGCTCCACCTAAAGGGACTTACAGCAAAGCTGCTTCATGACCTTATTCATCATCAATTTCGTTAGGATCTTGTTGAGCCATTTGCAAATGGGAACACCTTTACACTTGAATGCATCATCAAAGCCAATTCAGGAAACCTTTTCCATGCCCATATTTGCAGGAATGAAGAGAGAAACAAAAATTCAGCTTCTTGCCAGTCTGGTCATATTCATCATGAATTTCTTTACAGTCTTGTTCAGCCGTTTGTAAATGGCAACACCTTCAAACTAGAATGCATCATCAAAGCCAATTCAGGAAACCTTTTCTATGCCCATATTTGCAGGAAATGAATGGGGAAACAAAAATTCAGCTTCTTGCCCAGTCTAGTTGAGCTTGCCAATGCAGTTAAACCTTCACCGATATGGCTCAAGACTGCAAGTTGAAGAGCCACCATGTACCCCAGCGAAAGACCAGTGCAATAGGAAACAAATCATATCTTATCAAATCTTCTATAACTGAAGAAAAGCGGCTGTGGGAGAGTCATAAGAACAAGAAACCTTGCTTCTCGTCGAGTGTAGGTGCTGCTACTCTTACACTCTTCCATGCTTAAATCCACTTGGCAAACACAATGGTGTTTTGTATTTATAGTTGTTCTCCCATTCTATGCAACAAAGTGACTAAAATCATGTCACATAATCAAGCTTGCCAATTTCCCCCCTCAATCATAACCCCATTACTGCTAGATCCTTCATTTATGATTCTCAGTAGAGAATGGAGGCATTTGTCCCCCACGAACACAACCCGATTAAAGACTACTCAGGAGATGCTTTCATAAAACCATATATTCCAACGTTCTTCCATTAATCTTCCAAACGTGGCTCCAGTAATCGGAACCACTCAAACAACACTGGCAGCTGAGCAACAGCACACCTAGTAGTCAAGAGTGCACCTATGGGCGATAGGTGTCCACCTTTCAACTAGGTGTGCCACCTAGGAGGCTAAGTCAAAAAGAATGTGTTGATTCTTTTCCTCCGACCTATTACCTCTTTTCTTTCTTTCTTTTTTCTGCTTTTTCCCCCTTCCCTTTCCCGATTTTCTTCTTTTTCTCCTTTTTCTCCTCCCTCTTCTTCCGTCTATTTTCATTTCATATGTTGTTTTGTTTTGGGCCTCCATGTGCACCTGCTTAGGCATTTTTGGAGGGCCACCACCTAAGCCTGCCCAGTGCCTTTTACTCCATAGTCTACAACTGAAATTCAGGGAGTATGTGCCAATTAGGCATTTTTGGAAGGCCTCCGACTAACTATGTCACCTGAGTGCGGGGTGCCGGTGTGGGTGCCGGAGTGGCACATCCCAAAAAATTTAGGTGCAGCAGTGCGGCAAGGGTATTTTATTATTATTATTATTTTAAATTTATTATATATATAATAGAATAAGCACGTATATATTATTATTACAATTTAGTTATTAATTATATAACATACTTGAATAATTATTGTATTGCATAGGAAACTATCAGAACAACATATATTATATAAGTAATTTAGTAATATGACATTCTAACCGGGCTCGGGTGTGGGTCGGAGCCGCACCCATGTCTGGTGCGCACCCGACTCGATGCGACTCGGGTGCGACAATAAAATAGAAGAGTCCAGGTAGCCGACTAAGTCTGCCTAGTGCTTTTGACTGCATAATTTACAATTGAAATTTAGGGACCATTTTGCCTTTCCAACACTTATCCTGTCCTCGAACAAAGGCATCTTGACACAATAAATAGCAAAGTTACTCCTAAACCCCGCCAAATCACCAAAGTGAAGATGTAGGCAGGAAAAGAATGCAAAAAATCGATAACTAAAGCAAGTTTAAGGAAAATAAAATGAAATAGCCAAAGGGGAAAAGAAGAGAGGCTTTTAGATAAAAGACAAAGTCAGCAAGAGCTTTCCTATGTGGTTCTCATTTTCATAGAGAAAGGTATGGTCTTCATATGCATGATGAACCACAACGAATCAACTGATCCAAAGCTGTGATAACTCTGATTAAGCATGTGAAGGGTTGTTTACACCCACTTTTTCCCCTTGTCAAGTCGGTCAGCCTATGAAGCAATGCATCTGGACTTGGCTCTCTCCATCCTAAGCTCCACTTAGTGATTTAGCCATCTTTTTCATCAAGGATGGGTCTTGTGATACTATTGGTAAACATGGACTCAATCTCCTCTTGGCACCCTATGGCCTATGTCATTCTCTCTTTGCTGATAGGAATCAACATCGACAAACTTGAAACATTACAATACGCAAATAGGTTAGACATATAGAAGATGAATAATATTTTCCAATCACCTAACAAGTCAACCAAGTATGCATTATTGTTAAACTTTGGGAGTATTTTAAACGGGACGCCATACTTCCAAGGACTCAACTTCTCATATCTACCTATTGGGAGATGCAGTGGAAGCAAGTAAGCCATAAACAAATCTCCAACTTCAAAAACTCAAAAGAGTATTTCATCAGTTTCTGAGGTAACACAGATTATATTTATTTGCACACTTACCTCTATTGATTCGTTATTTTTAATACATAGTGCCCCATTACTGTAGCTTGGACAGGTAAAACAATCTTCTATACCATGTAGAACCGCAGGAAATTCTTTGACAACATTGGCTCCTCTTTCTCAATGACATCCCACAATCAAGAGATTACATGAAGAGAGAACAAAATTTGATAATATAAAGGTTTAATTACTGGATCACTTTTCAATAGCATAAAGGATGTTTGCTTAAATGACTAAGACCTGATCCTATTACTAGGTTATGTTCCAGGGTACATACAACAAAATTTTATACAAATAGTAAATGGGATAGAATAACAATAGAAGTCAACCATTGTGATTCAATGAAAAATTAGCTACTTCAAATACAACGCATGGAAGATATCAACAACTTCTTTAACAGGATCAATCCCTAACTTAAGACCTATGTCACATAGGTACAGGTATGGGTGCCAGTGCTGGTACAGGTACGGACCATTTTTAAAAAACTTAGGTATGAGGGTACGGCCGTACACACACATGCACATATACATATATATGTCAACAAATTTCAAACAAAATAACATATTCGCACATATATATATATCAAAAATTACGAACAGAATAACATATTCATAAATCATAATCCAAAATGTATCAGTCTTGATTCTCATTCTCCTCAGTCTCATAATTAACATTCAAAATACATCAACTTTGTTGATTTTCATTCTCCTCACTCCTCCAAACAGGTTGCCGAACACATTTATCAAATTATCAAAACATTGAATAATTCCAAAGCTAGAACCGAAAATCGATAATAGACACAAACACAAACATTAGAACCGAAAATGGAAAATAGAAACTAAAACCATAATGAGGAACAAAGGGAACACAAAAAACAGACGCAAGATCGCCGTCGCCGGTCGTCGCCGGCAGCAAAGGTAGGGGTGGAGCCGATGAAAATGAAAAGAAAAATGACGAAAGCAAAAAAATACTATGACAATCGCCTCCTACCATCTGCCGTCGCCGTTCCGCCCCTACATTTGCGGCCCCTGCCTTCACCACCGCTGCCTTTGTCGTCGGACGTTGCTCGGTGAGGTGAGAACAGAAATCCTTAAAACTTAAAATGAAAACATGTTTTAAGTTTTGAGGTTTTGAACTTTCATTTTTCTTAATGTTAAAATAGTTTTAAAAGATAAAATCAAATAATCGTTAAAATTAAAAAACAGACATATTTGGACTCGGTCAAATTTGACCGTGTCCAAAAAAGGATGGATACGGCCTCCGGTGCGTTGACCATACCCAGTACGGTCAACGCCACACCAGTGGCATACCGAAGCCCGTACCCATACCAGTACCGTTGTCGTACCGGTACCGGGCGGGAATCCGTGTAACAGAGCTTAAGACTAGCTACATGGGAGGCAAAATCAATTCTTGTTATGAAACTAGCCACTTCAAATAAGATTATTGCTCCAAAGCAGGTAAAACTAATCTTGAATTGGCCACAGGAGCTATCAATAATTTATTGGATATGTTGGTATGTTGCACATACCCAACCATGACATGGAACCAGTGATTACTTATCCATGACCAGCTAAAAGCTATATTATCTCCATGGGGTAGAACCTCCACAGAAATTGATCACTGGTTTAATTTCATCACGCCTACCTTGCATCTGCTGTCTCAATCATGATTTTCCTATAATTAAAGGTCATCAAGGAACAGTAAGAGGCTTTCCCCTTTTGAGTTTGGTAGTAGATGGGGAGAGATTTGAACTCCCCAAACCATGGTTCATAGCCACATGCTTTAATCTTCAAAGTGTTAGGCCCACTTTGCCTCCACTAGATCCATATCAGTAATACCCTCCAAAAGGAACCGTTTCTATCCTCAACCATTTCATTTTAAATTTTTCAGTAGATTTTGAGAAATGCATTCACATGCTTAGATTGGACAATACCATGTTTTTGGTCAAACCTACCATGAAGCTCAACCAAAAGGCATCAGGACCAGTACGTTTTTATACAATGATTCAATAGGAAAAGACAGCAAATAGTATGTTAACACACCGGCATCAACTCTCGCACCAGCCATGTCAACTCTGGTGTACCAATTCTTTTAAGTGTCCATGTTACTTAAGCATGAATTGATGATATGGAAAGTGGAAACATTCAGCTAACTCAACTATTTATTTTTTCTTTTTTTCTGACCCCAAAATAAAGTTTTTTGACCAACAAAATATAAGCATTCAACCAGCCAGGTAACCATAAGCTTTGATCTGCATTAAATGCTGGGCCATCAAGGCATCTTGAAAGTGAATCGTATTCCATGAATTAGCCTAAACATGTTCACATATTTTCAAAACCTTGGATAGTTAGGCATCACCAGGTGGCATGCATAGAGTTGAATTTATGTGTGTGAGTGTGTGTGTGTGTGTATGTGTGTGTGTGTGTGTGTGTGTGTGTGAGAGAGAGAGAGAGAGGAAAACTAAATCCTAACATCCAACTGTGATGACAAGAGACAATCCAAAATAGTGGATTTATCTCTAATTGGATGTTGAACATTTAAGTATATTCACTTAATAGAGAGATACAGTGTCACAGGCCGACATTCCTTTGGTCTGTGTGGCACACCAGGCCACCTTCTGCCTCTAGCCTAGGGTGCAAGTGTGTACAGATCACTCAGAAGTACACAAACAGCATAAAGAGAAGGGGTAGAAGAATTTGCAATGCATTGTTTCATTATCTTAAAAACAGTTGCATCACAAACAAGTAAGCAAGGAGTCGTAAACCGGACTTATAAGGGAATCAGAAGGCTCATATAAGAGTCCGCCTGATGAACAACCAAAGCAAGCAATGCATATTTAAGAAAGATGACACTGACCAGTGGGAAGGTGCTCCTTTATAAGTGAAGATTACACAAATGGAAACTACTCAGAAATATGAAGTGACACAAGCATAGACAAGGGAGCATATAAACTCATTTCTAAACTGTTGCTTGTCTCAAGAGTTGGATGTCAAGATGGGTATGTGATACAGGCTGGAGTACCCACGTCAATATGCTGTTTTCCAGACAGGTGTAGGCTGTTTCCAAATATGTAAACCAAATCCCTTTCAGACTGGGTCAGAGTCAGACTGAATCCAAATCTTTAAATCTTAAATCTTGAAGGCATCGTCCAAAGACGTTGGCGTCTTTTACCCTCATCCTCCCCACTCACAATGATGACCAGTGATTAGCAATGGATGGCAACTGGCAACAAACAATGTCAACAAGGCAAGGCTCTGTTTTCTTCCCATTCCCATTTTAAAGTTTTTTGGATTTCTCTTTTGTTTGATTTGGGGTTTGTTAGTTTTGAATGTCAATTTAAGGTTTGTAGATGTAGAGATTAGGTTAGTGTCTAGTGTTCCTCAGTACAAACAAGATCGAAAAGAATTGCAGTCCAAGTTAAATAAATTGTCCATTCCATCTAGTTACCAGTATTCCACTAATTGGCTCTTGCTTAATTAGCACACAAAAAGGTCCAAATAATCTTTTGGTTAGTATTTTCAAACTAGTATAATGCCGAATTTGTAATATTACTTTTAATGTATTCCAGGCTCATCCAATGCATGAAATGATGCTTCACTTGCACTAAGTAGTAACAGAATACTTCAAGCATCTTTTTAGAATGGCACCAAAAAATTATGTTGAGCTCCTAAAATAAAAAAA
>JAANDH010000451.1:37974-78988 GCA_011799765.1 Nymphaea thermarum
ATATATATATATATATATATATATATATATATATATATATATATATATATATATATATATATATATATATATATATGTTTTATTGCCACAAATATTGTTTATCGTTTTAAGCAATGAGGTTTATCTTGGGTATAATACAGCAAAGTTGAAAATCTCAGCAAGTTTTTCAGAAATAAAAAAAAAAAAAAAAAACTAAAAGTAAAATGCAAAAACAATATGCAGTAATAAGAAATGCAAAAAAATCAAAAGAAACGAAAAATGTGTTTTTTATGTTTCTTGGCATTCATTTTGGCATCTGTTTAAAAAGACAGGTTTTTTTTTTTGAAAAAAGATAGGTTTTCTATGACAACGATAGTATATTACTCTCCCAACCAAATTTTTAAAAAGAACTTCCATGGAAAGAAAGATGGACACCAACACTGGCCGACCTTGACCCCTGTTATTTTGTTTTGGGGTCATATCTAGTATTCAGAGTTTGCCTTCTAGTTTTCTACGTACAAATTAATAGAGTATACCAACTAAAACCTGTGCTTTCTGTTTGTTACAAGTGTAACACCATAAATGAATTCATTATGGTCTAGTTATTAAGAATGGGCACTTAAATTATGTTCTACTGATCAGAGAATATAATTCTTTTGGCTGAAATGAAATATCTATGAAAAAGTGCAAATTCAAACTGCTATGAGGACCTAGACATGCACAAAAACCAAGCAATCTAAATGTTGACTCTTACAAAATCAATGATGTAGAGATTATAGTACAGTTTACATTAGTAAAAAAAATTAGTAACCATATTGATTAGCTTAAAAAGAGAGAGAGAGCGAGAGAGAGAGAGGTGTGTGTGTGGTGTGAAAAAGAGAGAGAGAGATGAAATTAATACAGAAACATGAAAGTTGAAACTATTTGAGCTGAAGTACAGATAATTAGTAACTAGTTTCGACAATATACAGGAGGGAAAAGAACAAAGGGGCCTTCCCTGCATTAAGCCTCAATTGTTCAACGACTTAGCTTCTCTCCTCCAGATCTTGAGAAAGCTATACAATTAACAACATTACTTTCTGGAAAAAAGTTTGTGAAGAATTATCCAATGTCATGTTGCCACCTTTTGCAGTTACCTCCTTTCAGTCTGCATTTGAACAGCTTTCTCCCGGTGAGAAATGTCCAGTGGAAAGATGGCAGGCAGCTCAAGACACAGTACGTCCATAACACACAGACGCGAGATACAGATTTTTTGCCCACTTTTCCTGAAAAAGAAACAACCAAGATATTAAAACCATTTTATGTTTTCACTAGAATGGAACATGTTACCATTTGCCTATTTCAATAACAAGTGAACAAAATTTACTTGCTAGAATCTGAAGCCCAATTTTCAGAATAGCCAAGACAAACATTTTAAGTAACATGAGAACAGAAAACCACACTCCAAGCCGCTTCCATGAGAGCAAACAAATACACCCAGATATAGTTATATTAATTAGTAGGAAAGCAGAAAAAAATTGCAGTTACACAAAGTACGACTTAACCTGGTCCCTGAGACAAGTCACAAGTACAGGTCTCAGCTATATCTGTGTCATGCAGAATTTTGCAATAATACAGGTTCTTAGATATAGGAAAAAAGACTGATACATAAGGGGGAAACAACATAAAAATCCAAAATAAGAAAAAATTGCAAAAAAGAAAGCACAACATCTGTAAGATATAATAGACAAACGATTAAAATATATATAAAATGTCAATATATAAGAAAAAGTAACAAACTAATAACTGCAACAGAAGGTAATTCAGAAGGACCACAACCCAATATCTTACTTTACTATTGTTCGTCTGGCCTTAATATTGCCACATTTTCAAAATATCACTATCTGTGGCTGCCCAAAAACAGAAGATAAAGGCAAACATAATTTCACGACTTTGCAAGTATATCACAACTAAGAATCCTGGTAAACTATAATGCTATCACAGATGCAATCATTAAATTATGTTCTAGACTACAAGCAACTATAGAAAACTTCATTGATGAAACTTCCATCAAAAGGAGGTTGACAAGAAGAGAACATCATATGATCACAAATATCTAATTGCATAAAGATCAGTGTTTAAAAATTTGTCGAATCAACAGGTTGGCTCGGATAGGACCCCGGTAGGGCAACTCGGTTTCATCTAAAACTCGGTGTGACTCAGCCGAAACTTGCTTGTCAATTAAAATTCAGTGAGTTATGTTCAATGGTAATTCAGTGAGTTATGTTCAATAGCACGGTTGAAAAGATAAAAAAATACAAAGGCTTTATCATAATATTATGCAAAAAATAAGGGAAACCCGGCCTCGGGTCTTTGGTTTCTTCAGTGCTCTCTCTTGTCCAGTGAGGGTCAGAAAAATAAAACCATCGTTGTTCGACCCTTGTTGTAGCTGTCGGCTAACCATATTCTGGCAAAAGCGGCGGGAGCTGCAACTCCGACAGAATTACCAGCGTCGATGAGGAACCCAATGACTTTCAAGGTTTTTCTTTTTTCCGACCAAGTACCCAGCCATCTGATGACTCTCTTTCTCTCTCCAGCCCCAAGGGGCTTCGTGTAGCTATCCAGGTTGCTGGGCAGGTAAAGCCTATCATCAGTTCGTTCCATGGGTGTTTTGCTTCTACGGGCAAGTTGGCTTTCTTTCTCCTCTCTCTTTTCCAGCTCCCCTCTTTTTTTCCCAGCATTTGTTTCTTTTCCAATGCTACTCTCTCCTTTTTTTCTGGCTTCTCTCTCTCTTTTTGCCCAGCATCTGTTTCTTTTCCAGCATCAATCTCTCTTGTTTGCCCATCTCTCTCTCTCTCTCTCTCTCTCTCTCTCTCGTGGCATCTCTCTCTCTCTCTCGTGGCATCTCTCCCTCGCTTTTCCAGCATTTTTGTTTTTTGTTTTTCCTCGACAGATTTCAGTCTTTCCATCCTGGGGACTATATATTTATATAGAGTAAATGCACGTATCTAAATTGTTATTGCCATGAACCTAATATGTTTTTCCTGTGTTTAATAATTATGACCTGCATTTTGTGTGGCTGATGTTAATCATGTTACGGTTGATGTTGTATATTTTTCATGGTGTTCTGATTCCATACCTGTTGTGGTTTCAGTTTTTGTATTACCGGTGTCCTTCGCTTTCTAGTTGTTAGTTCCACTGCAGCACTATATGCATGTCCAAGTAACATGGAGTCATATTGCAAATACAAGGTTATATTGCAAAGAAATAGCTAATCTAAGTCACAAGGGTGCGCCCGAATATGGTGGCGCACCCGCATCAGTGCGGGTGCAGCCCGACACGGCACCGGACTTGGTCAAACCGAATTGGGTGCTGCTGACTGCACCCGTTCTTCTTTTCTCTTTTTTTTTTTCATCTTTTTTCCTTCTACTATCTTTCCCTCTCTTTTTTTCCTTCTCCTATCTGACTAGATTTCAATGTTTGTAAATTTGCTAGGTCTTTTGTTAATAGCAAATGAAATATTCAATTAAAAAGTAGAAACAGTAGTCTAATGCCCTAATTGTGTGGGTTTTGGTCATGACATGAGCAAATATAACTCAGTTATGACTTTATTTGATGTTAGTTTGACTTAATTGTGAACTATAAAACTAATCAGGTTATTTTATATTGTTTATGTTCAAATGACAACTTCGACATTGTATTTCTTTGAAGAAATATAATTAACAAAATTGACCCATCGAGTCATGAGTCAACAACAGCCAAGTCCAGTCCCAAGTCACTGGGTTTTAGAACATTGATAAAGATTGCTATGATACAGCAAATTGTAGAAAAACCCTAACTTTGAGATGTGGGCTTCCAAACTTTGGAGGTGAAGACGGTGGATGTGAAAAAACTGATAACAGTAAAACAATCCATAAGACCATAACATGTGATCACACCTTTACGTGAGTACTTGGAAAAGCAGAAGTCCTTAATGTCTCTTGAGTTTCATCTGTAGGTTTGCGCTTGGGGACACTTAGAATGAGTGCAGCCTGATCCCAAGTTGCTGCTGTCGATGTAATGCGGTAACCATTGTCCCATCGTCTGTGTATGCCCTCACTTGGGTAAAGAAAATCTAATTCCACAACCTGCACACATTTTCCAGTTAGCAGATCTAGCTATGCTCAAGTATTGCCACAAAATATTACAGAAAGGGAAAACAATGGTTGATGGAAAACAAAAAAGAAAAAAAAAAAAAAGCCTGCACAAGCCTGCAGAAGAACCACTAGCAACAACTTCAGCTGCCACCAGAGAGATTTCCACGGAATTTTAATGGGATAACAACTTTAAAGTTACCACTCTCGTCTAAGTGGCTTAAAACAATTCTACTTAAAAAAAGGTAATGTGAATAAAAATTCCTCATTTTATTTATCAGAATTGGTTAAAGAATGTATAACCAGTCCCATTACTACAGTATGTTGATTGTGAAATTCCAAATCCAATAGGAACCGAAAAAATATGTTAAGAGTTATGCCAAAGAAACTCCAAGAGACGATATGATAAAAAAAATTTAAACTTCTTGAAAGAAACTGCTAACCTGATCTGCAAAGCCTGCATTGCGAGACATCACCACACCCCACCTACTTCCAGCAGTTGCCATGGAAGTCACATGAAATCCTTCTCTCCATTTTTTGTTTATCCATTTAAACGGGAACGAGTCACTAACTTTGTAGGATTGTTGTGTATACATTGTTCCTGAAACAATTCAAGGTCTCTTCAGTAATTGAATACATTTGAAAGCCTGACAGAGTATGGGAACTCAGTTCAGTTAAGGTGAACAAGAGATTTGCAAATCAAACAATTGCAACTGTAAGGATGCATGAATACAGAGGTACTATTTAGACAAGCATGTGAATGACAAAGCACATAACATTGATACCTAAAAACAGACATACGTCAGCCTCTTTCATATTTATATTCTTCATTGTGTGAAAAAAGCAACCATATTCTCGTTTGTATAGATAAAATAAGTCCATCATCCATTTCATTTCATTTTTACTGAAAACATTATATAGTGAAACCAACACCCCCTACCAGAGATAAGCCATGCAGTACATACTCCAAAGAGGTGCACAAGACTGCCCTACAAGTACGTCTTTTGGTACCTTTGAGGCATAAAGCACAGAAATGTACGAGCATGCATTAAGGCACGTTTAGAAGGATTCAATTTGCTAGCTAATCCCCCTATTCAAAAGAAAGAAAACCCCAAAGGTCATTAAATAGCTAACTGTAAAATTGGATCTCACGACATTTTCAAAGCTCAACTATACTAAAGAAGAGTAGAAATTACTTAATCAATTAATACTCCATATTTTATGTTATAAAAGGGCAAGGAATGTTGAAATTAATTACTTCTTTTCGGACTGAGAAGGGGATAGATGGTGAACGGTTTCAAATTTGAGATGGAAAGAATGCACAAATATAGATGGATTAAGTCAATGCCTATGATTTTCTATAGTAGGAAAAACTGTTTAAGAAAAATAATGGGCATGAATATCTGTACATATCGAAAGTAAAAAAGAAAATCTGTATCTAAGACTTCAACATGTAAATAAGAGATTGCAAAATCTTACAAAGAAATTGGCATTAATATCTCAGAGAAGTCTCAATCTAGTGCAAGATTACTGGAACAATTATATAAGATCTATGTTACTTGAATCATCACATATGATAACAAAGAGAAAAATAAGGTCATAGCTAGACAGTCAAGTTGAGCATATACTGTAATTGAAGTCAATAAAATGATGCTAAGAGTTCACTCTTAAGGATAAAGAATGCCTTTCTTGGGCTTTTATCGTTAAGTTTTTCTCAGGTATTCATTGACAACTTTGTTTTTCTTGGGAATTCAAAGAATTTAAAAATATACAAAATATAATAATAAATTATGAATTTATAGTAATTATGTTTACTAAAACCAGTCATAAACTGTCAAATTAGTTAAAATGTGTTAAAGAAACAAAAAAAAGTGTAAAACGAGAACTGATCATATATTATAAAGTGGTTTCACAAAAAACGAAGAAATTCCACATAAACATTGCAATATTCTTTTATTTCATGGCAAATTCACCTTAATGTATTTTACTTGTTTTTTGTGATATTATCAGGACATTTTGAAAAATTCATTGATGTCTCTAGTAATGCGCCAAATCTTAATCTACCCATGCACAAAACACAAACCAAAGGCTCATAGAAAGAGAAACCATAAGCCACTCAACCCATTCAACTGAACCCTCTCACTTGATATCTGATATCTAAAAAAAGTTTTCGAAAAGGGTAAATGATGGTATTAGTTTCATAGTCATGAAAAAAAAGAAATAAGTCATAATAACAAGGTACATCAGAAAAATAGATGTTCAGCATCGGTATGAAAGTAACATGATGACAGTAACACAATAACATGCAAACCTTTAGACATTACAACCAAAGAATTGCCATTACTGGCACCAGCAATAGCACTGATGTAGTAATTCTTTTCCCACTGTTCCACTATCCAATCCTATAAATAATAAACAGAATGAAGTTAGCTTATACTTGTTCAAAATAATAAACAGTAAAAGGCAAAACAATAATTTGCAGTAGACATAGACCTTGTGGAGAAAGTATGGAGACAGCTCATATACTTGTGAACTAAAATTAGTTCCAGCATCCATGATAAGTGCCCACAAATTTGAACAAGAAGCTATACAACTGATAAATAGACCATCTTCATTTCCTTTATCAATGTGTTGTGCCAAGCGTGAATCAGCAACATTATAATGATACCTGAACAGGAAGCACATCAAATTCAAAGAAAACTTGTGATCAGGTAAATGTATACATAAAGTGACCTTTCAAGTGAGAGATAGTGCATATCTCTCAAGAAAATTATTAGAAGACATAAAAAAACTAAAAGCTTTAATCTCATAAAAAGAAGCAAAAATGAAAAATGACATGAAAGACAGAGCTTTCTTTCCCGCACAAAAGATTGGAGAAGAAAACCAATCTGGATTTTCTTTGGCTAAACATTCTAAAAAGGGGATTATCATAAGATTTTTGTAACAATGCCAGACAGCTACACTCAAACCCTTAAATACTTAGCCACTTCATTTTCCTTAGGAGCCAAACCACAGAAAGATCCGCAAACACATGTATCATGTTATGTGCATGCATTGACAGTTTAACACTTGTTAAGGTTGAAGCAAAACCAACATGATCAGAATTTTGTTTCAATATACTCAAATCCTTTATAACCAATTAATTTCCTAAGATGCATAAGATGGTGATATCGAGTCCCATCTGCCATTATATAATAATGTCGATGGGAAAGTGTGGTTTGCTCCAAAATTAGAAAAGAAAAGCCTGAAGAAGGGCGTGTGGAGAACTAGTATCCAAAGAAACAAAAGCTGTAATTCCATAAAATAGCCATGCACACTTTAGTTCAAGACAGAGTATTACTTTATTTACATTACAAAGCATTCACGAAAGCTTCTTAAAAGAACAGAAATACTCAAAAAGCAGTATGTCATAGGAAAAGGTGAGATGTAATTTTTTTTGCCAAAAGGCTTCATAAAAAGATCAGAAATATCTTGAAATTCTCAAAATCTACTTTTCTGGAAAGGTTTCGCAAAAAGAAGAGATATCCATACCAACTGAAACCAAAAGAAGGGAAAATTGCTAGCTGTTCCAACTGAAACCAAAATGAATGGCAAATTACTAGCAGTTCCTCATGAACCTTTTCACTTTTCAGTTAACCGAATAAAGGAAATGGGAAACAAGGAAACACCAAGGAACTTGGTTGAAGTCCATATTGACCAAAAGTATTATAGGCATATACCGCTGCTTCATTGGTGCTCTTGCATTGTAAACTGAGATCCACTGTGTCGCAGGAAGTCCTAGCCGGACCTTCTTTTTAGCCCGGCTATCGTCATCTTCATCAGCAGTCAGCCTACCTCGTTTTTGTCCAACTTGATAAATTATCTAGTTAAGCACAAAACCAGGCATTTGAAAAATCCACAAGAAGTGTAGAAACAGGAGAGATACTTAAAGCATTACATGTGCACCATACCAACAACTCCTACCTTCTGTGCACCATCAGTATTGATTGGCCTACCAGCTGGATTGGGCCCAATCAGTCCATCAAATAGAGAGATAAGCTTGGAGTAGTTAGGTTCTTCATCAAACTTCAAATTCACAACAATTTCAAGAAAATGCTTGAAAGGTGGTGGGCAGAAACAACATAGCATTTCTGGAGATGTTGCCATTTTTTTCTTGCAAACAAGGAAAGATTTGTTGTCACCCTGAAAAGTGAAAACAATGCCTCTTTATGGTTGAACTGTTGAGTTTGTGTTTTGACAGAAGGAAAAAGAGGACAGACTAGATTTTTTTTCATAATCACCTGATATCCCTGCCAAGGTAACCTCCCCCGGTGAAGGAATATGAGTGTATATGCCAGTGATTCTAAATCATCTCTTCTACTAGCAGTTCTTCCTAAATGTGCATGAACACTAGCATATCGAACAGTTCCTCTGAGAAATAACATCAACATAAGAAATTACTAATAAATGGAAAAGTAAACCAACCAACCAGCTGTAATGCAAATACTTTGTGTACATAAAAACAGAAATTATACCGGAAAACATCAGGACGCTGATCATATTCAACATGGTGACCAGTAGAGCTATCCCTCCATTTTGTAGCTGCACATGCATTCACAAGTGTGTAAACATACTGTAGCAGAAGGTTATGCAACCACAAACAGGAGAAAAAAGTTCAAGAAGCAGTTATGTTCACCTAACCCAAGATCAACAAGATACAACTTTTTCTCAGATGGTGTGGCCGGTTGACCAAGTAAGAAGTTCTCAGGCTTCACATCACCATGGACATATCTGACATAAACAAATGACACAGAAGGAACCACAAAAGTCAAAACTAGATAAATTTCCACTGAATATGGTAAATTGAAAAAAAAAATTCATCATCTTCACTATTCCATGTTGAAAAAAAAAAAGCACCACAGAGAGGACGCTTCCAATGAACAAACGATGCTTTTGTGTGCTCATGGTGCAATGTGAGTGGTTCAACCTTTTTTATGAGTTAATGTGCACGTAGGTCCATGCATGTGTATGTGTGCACTTGAATAGGCGCATAGAATTTCTGGTAGATATAACTTAATTGCACCTAAGACAGAAATTAGAAGAATAGCAGTTAGATTGCATATTTGACATGTTGACCTGATAGATAGGTAAGCCATCTATGCAATTCCGTGAAGTTGGGTTCATCTATATTAATTGAGTTTTTACATAAACATTGGGTACAGTCAACTAAGTGGAATGACCAAAACACCAGTAAAAGCAATGCCCACTTTAAAGAAGTTATTATCAATTCTCAGGGTCAGCTAATCTTCTGCTTTTCATACTCAAACTGTAAAATACACCTCCAAATGGTACTTGACCTTGTGATCCCTCAAAAGAAATAACTCCCTTAAAACCATTGAAACGTGATATATACATATATGTATATATATATATATATATATATATATATATATATATATATATATATATATATATATATATATATATATATATATATATATATATATATATATATATATATATATATATATATATATATATATATACAACTATACATATATGTATATATATATACATATATGTACATATATCCAAGTCCATTGACTGCAAACCAATAAATACATATTTATGTCAATAAATATAGGAACAAATATATTTATAATTTAATACAAAAAATGCACATATATATTTATAGGACAGAGATTAGCCAACTAACCAACAATTGTGCTGGCTAACTGACTGGTATATTATGACTAATTAATCACTGATTTCAAACACAGGTAGGCTGATAACAGTAGCAAGACTCTAGCTGGACGAGTCAACTGATGGGATTATGATTCTTTCTCTCTCAATATATATATACCAGACAGTCTGATGTTCCCTCTTCAAACCATCAGATGATCAAAACAATTTGATGGACGTGGTCTACATAATTTATGTAAGAAATACAAGTTATGAATCACATTATTTCAATGTGTAAACAAGAAAATAAGGTAGCAAACAGTAACGGCTTATGCTTGATTAGAAAATTACATCTTTAACTCCCAAGCATATTTTTAAACAAATTGTGCTGAATGTATCCATACATCAATTATGAAAAATGCTTGTATGCCTCAGTGGGCACACATGTGCATACCAAAACTTGAAGAACACCATTGCATATGATTTTTAAAATATGATCACCAGAAAACATAAGCACTTCCTGTGTATTAATCCAAAGTGTTGGACTTTGATAGGTTTATGGTAAAAAAAAATGCCAACTCAAAATAAAATGGTCAATTGAAGGTGATGGTCAGCTTACTTTTTGGAAAGCTATTTGTTAGCGTGTAATCATATAGTTGAAATTAATCAGTACAAGTACTCATATTTGGTGCATGTGTGCGTGTTTGTGTGTATAGAGACACACATATACAATATATATGTAAATATAATGCTTGCATAGGATGAAAAGAGAGGGAGGGAGAGAGAGAAACAATCCCTTGGGGTTACATGCACATACCCTCTTGAGTGCATCCTCTCCAAAATTGAGATGGATTCCACAGCAATACAGGCTACCATTTCTGATGACATTCTGCACATTCAAAAACATGCTATCATTAGAGCAGTAATGCAAGAGAAAATGATATTATGAATTACTAGTGGCCTCCCAGCATAGCGCAGACCTTGACATTTTTTTAAACTATTACATTGAAATTTTAAAGAAAACAAAAAAAGTGAAAAAATTGTGACATTTTGAAATATTGCAAAAACAAAAAAGTTGTGTTTTATTTAATTAATTTTAAATATATTTTAAACTTTTTGGAGCTATTAGTAGAAAACTGATTATTTTAGTTTCTCTTCTTTTTTTTTAGTTCCTAAGATTTTCCAAGAACCTCACTAATAAAAATGCTAGAATGATATTAAGGACAATGCTTCCAAGTGACAGCTATTAGCTAGGATAATGAGTGGGCTGCGACAATGCCGACAACTACTGCTGATGAAAACTGAGGTGCATACTGAAAATTATAAGAAGATAAAGGTACTAGCACAAACACATTGAATACACATTTTAACAAACAACAAAGAGAGATCAGCCACGATGGAAGGCAACCAAGCATATAAGAAGAAATATGTAGAAAATGCCTGAAGGCAAGATTAAGGCAGTTAAAACTTAAAAGTTAAACATTCAATAATTACTGAATCAAGTTACTGATGCTCATTCTCTTGAGAAAAGATAGCTACGTAGATGATTACTTGAACCAAAAAAAAAAGCTCATACAGAGTAGAAATAAAACATGTACTTACGATTGGCCTGAAGAATTCCATGCATCCCATAAGCTAGGGCCCAGCATATCCATGACCTGCAGATGATCACAAATTGGCACTTAGAAAGAACATGCTAGCAGAGAAAGGATCCACGTATAGAAACCAAATAGCCAACTATATAATGCAGCTTTGCAGAAAGCAACGCTGTGGAAATCATGTTGAACCAAATGGACTCACATATCCATAATAAAAATAATAGATTCAAAATATTGAGATCTCACCATAACATAGTAGTCACCCTGCTTGCCTTTATAATGCACTTTTGGAACCCCATGGCTGCCACCAAGAGCGCTATTTGCAAGAAAGATGGATTCATAAGAAAAATGCAATTAAGCAGAAAAAATGCCTTAATCATTAGATAATGTGTAGAACGCACTTGTAAACTTGCCACTCATAAGGTGGACCAAAGTTGCAACCTTTGCTGCTTCTGTGCTCAAACTTAAGTGCTACCTGTGCAGCAAAAGGATCATAATCTGTTATACAACCCAAAGAAATGGATGGCAAAAGGCATCTAATCCTCCCAGGATCAAGAACTAGAATGGCAGAACAGAATTAACCTCTAAAGCCCCAGAACCAGTTGAACGTTCATTACCACCAGAGACACGACGACCAACAAAAACTTGTCCAAAGCCACCTTTGCCCAGCTTTCTCTCCACCTTGTATACAGGAGACCCTCCCACCTGAACCTGAGCAGAGCAAAAACTTAAGATGAACAAATGATAACCTTATGAAAGTATGTTTTCCTCATCTAGCCCTAGAAAAAGATAAATAAAATATTGCCAATTATTCCGTAAGAAGTATAATAATAATAATAGGTCAAGGTCACATACCCTTTCAGGGAAAGGAGCGGTGCTACCTTCATCTTCTTGTCCTGCAACTTTATCAGCACTCACGCCTCCACTATCATCTCCCATCATTCTGTTGCCAAGATCAGCAGGTGCCGCCTCCTCTTGACCAGCTTCAAGATCAGCTTGGTCTAAATGCTGGTCTGCAAGATTCACAGCACGATCGGTGCCCAACCTAACATCCACGGGTACCACTTTCCCACCAGCAGCTCTGTTCCTCTTCAGAACCTGAGTTCTTGGCTTAACTGCTCTATCTTTTACCTGGGCTTGTGCTGCCTCGGCAGCCTCTTTTGCTGCAGCAGCTCTTGTTCGTATACGACACCCGGTCCTGCAAGCCTGTTCTTGCAGCTTCTTCGTTGCAGCACACCTTGCCCGTGTCCTTTGCTGGTTATTTACTGGGGGAGCACGACCTTTGCGTACTCCACTCCGCAACTCAGGCATTCTTCACCCATACAATCCACAAACCCCCTTCCAGAACTGACCATATCGTTTCCATCAGAACTCCAAATTTGGCACCATTAGTTTCACCACAACAACGCAGTGAAACACCAAATTACAAAGATAATGCAAATCAACAACCTGAAGCAAGATAGTCGAGATTGATCAGAATGGCAGAAGCACGGAAAATTCATTCTGCCATAGATAAATCAACACACCACTGCAATGACCGACAAATAAGGAAAAAATACAACTCAGGCATCGCACTAAAATAGTCAAAAACGGACATGAGAAACGCACGTCTGCAGCACATAATGGTCACCAACAAACCCTCTCTTCAAATCAGTAACCCAAAATTACGAAAAGAAAATCCACCGGAATCCCTCTTTTTTCAAGACAAAGACTAATGAAATTTATCAAGAATTTTCCGACAAAACAGAAAAACTAAGAGAACAAAAAAAAAAACTTTTGAGAACAACAATACAACAAAAACCAGATATAGCACTGCCCAAATTCTGAAACAGAGAATCCCCCTCCCAAACAAAAAAAACTTACCAAGATCGGCCGTGCATATCCGGATAAAAAACCAACCGTCGACAATCAATAACAGGAAATGGTTCCTCATTTTTTCAACATAGCACATCGAAGGAATCGGCTTCCAGCGGAAAAATAAGCTAACCGAGGATCCTAAAACCACAGAGGCTAAAGAGATACACAAACACGGAGTTCGCCTACCTGTTGAGATATTTAAGCGACTAAAGATAGACAACGGCGCAAAGATATTGATGACGAGATCTGAAAATCTTACCTGAGATTTCACGGATCCGGGAACGGCGATCGATCTGAGCAGCCGGTCCACTGATGAGGAAGGAAGCAGGGTGAAAGGGCAGCGTCCTCGCAACCCGCTCTCTCTCTCACTCCCTTTTTTTGTATTTCCTTTCTTTTATTTTTATTTTATTTTTGCCTTATTTTTGCTCACCCTCATTCCCTCTCAACGCACTTTTTTATTCTCTTCTATTTTTGTTTAGCAGTTATCACAATTTACAGGATTTTTATTCTCTTTTGTTTCCGTAGGCATCTGTTGCAAAATAAGTCCTGCATTATGGGCCATATTACAATATCCTCTAGCTGATAAGGTTTTGAATACACTGCTAGGTTGTATATCAGGCGAAACACTGAACAGCCTCCGAAGGGGTTCCCATGGGCACCATAACACTGAACAGCCACCGAAGGGGTTCCCATGGGCACCATTTTACATTATATGTCTCCACTCCTCAAGAACACCGATGTGCTCATTAGTAGGAAGATGTACATGTCTTTAACTAATAAAAGACCTAGGTGACATACGTGCGGGTGTGGGTACCGGAGTGCGCATCTCAAAAATTTAAGTACAGCGGTGCAGCGAGGGTATTTATTATTATTATTATTATTATATGTATTACAAAAATTGTTTATAAACCACAAAATTATCAAATAGAAAAATCAAAATTGCAATTTACAAATCATGATATCATTATGCATAAGCTCTTCATGCATTTGAGGTAGTATAATCCAAACACAAAACAGTAGCATATGCTGTCAAATGTACATGTGTGGTAGGTGCATCAAGGTATTACTAGGAAAACATAGTGAATTCATTGTGTTTATGTTATCACCCCAAATTTTTCCAAAAGGGGGTGTATTTCATTTTCATTCAAATATCAATTATTTCATTTGGATTTAATTATGGGACCTTAAGCCCAATCCTAGACCCAAACTAAATTTGCAACTATTCGATTCAAAATGAATCATTAAACCCATGTTTGAACCCAAACACAAAATTCAAATTCAAAACTCAACTTCAAATGCGAGATTCAAATCCAAAATCCAACTTTCTGATCCAAATTAGATCTAAAACCTAAGTTTAGCTCCAAATCAAACATTTCAAACTCAAAATCCAAAATCGAATTTAAAACGACCAAGTCTGATGCTATGAACACCCCACGCGCGTGCACAGACCTTCCCATTATTTTATGCTTCATCCTCGCCCCAAAATATGTTTTCGAAGCTTAAACCACTTACTAGAATGCGTTGTGACCAATTGAACCTAGTCGGAATCTAAAACAAGTTCAGAGCCACTCAAAATAGAGTCAACCACCCATTTGTAGCAAAAACCAATTTTATACACAGTTTAAATAAAAAAACGGTTTTATGCTAAAACAGCCCCCTTTATTTATTTATTTATCCATTTATCTTATTTACTTTATCTTAGTTCATTATATTTCATATTTATTTCATTTTTAAAAAAATATATAGCATAACCGCGCATTGTACGATGCACTGTCACGCGATCGATCGTGTTGTGCGATCGCATGAGCGATTGCATTACATGATCGCTGCGCACGGCAGCGCGTCGCTACGTGACATTTGCCACATTTGCGCTGTTGTGTCTGGCGTGCAATAGCACACAGACCCCATTTACATGTCAAAACTGTCACTTGGGGGCGGTTTTGGTCCCTTTGGGTGGGCAATGACCCTGGCAGGGCTAATAGCTAATCCCACTTAGTCAAAGCCTATTTTTTAAAAAAAATTGAAATTATTCAAAAATATTTTAAATTCGCATGAAAATTCTGTTAAATTAAAAAAAAAATCAAATTTTGAGTTGTGGCTCCAAAATTTCATATAAATACTCACACAATCTTCCCTCTTTGGTACGAGTTAATCCTTGGGGAACCTTCATTGTTTCTCAACTTGAAATCTAGATTTTTCTTAGCTCCCTCTTTCCATTTCTCTCTTCTTCCCTTCATCCTCTTCTCCAACCTTGAGAGCAAGGTTCTCCAAGTTCAAACTCTTCAAGAGAGCCCAAGAAGACCTCTTGGAGGGATATTTTCATAATCTTGGAGCTTCATCCGATGCGATCCTAAGATCATTCAAAAGAGAAGGCTCATCTATATTCGAGGTATGTAATCTTTCATTTTTATTTTCATTTCCTCTTGCCACCTCCCCATGGTCATGCAAGAAAGCTCAAATGATTTTCTACCGGAATCGAGAACTAGATCTTAAGTGCACTGGAAGTATGAGCAAGGTGAAATAAATTCTATGTTTTTCATTCATTTCCAAAAGTATACTTGATATCTTGCTTTATTCATCATTTATGTTTGAGATGATGTCCATGCATGATATATTAATTTTCCTTAATTGATGAGCAAATGCATGGTCAGAATGAGTATTTGGTTTGGAATTTTCTTATTTTTATGTTGATTATTGAGGTTGGGATTTGTCCAACTTGGGAAAGCTCTTTATGAATTTGTACATGCTAATATGCATTCTTCATGTTATTTTCACACTTAATTTCTTTCTTAATCAGCCGATTAAGGATATCAATGAGTGCTTTCTTGTGTTGCTTCTCATTCTATGTGTATTTGATTTTCTTCCAAGGCAAATACACTCTCTAATGCAGTCTTGGAGACTTAGCTCGGGCTCTTGCATGAGTCCAAGTTCCTCTCCGGCCTATATAAAGATTGAAGTCGGATATTTTCAAGTCATTTTTTTTATTTTAACTCTCACGAAGGCATATATGTATATACATGTTATGTACATATATGTGCACATGACTATTTCTCTTTGTCCTTTTCTCTTTATGATTTAACATATTTTTTTACAAACTTAAGTATATGTATATATGAATATATATACATGTATTTCATTTTAAAATATCTCTTTTTTTCTAAAATCTTATTCTCCCTCTCTATTTGATTTAAGCCTCCTTTTCACAAGCTTTCATACATGTATCCATATGTATATACATACATATATATGTATATATAAATATGTATATGCATATGTATCTCTCCCTCTTTTAAATCCTTTGTTTTGTGATTTTCAAATCTCTTTCTCTCTCTCTTTCTTCATGTTCCTCTTATATTCTAGTCATTCATCTTTTCAAATCTTTTGATATTTTTCTCCCAAGAACTTTTCATTTTCCGACTTCATCTAGACTAAAACTTAAGTAATGACCCAATATCTGATTTATGTTTGATGGTCTACAAACTCATTTCATTTTCAAAAACTTTTTCTTCATAACAATATTTATCACAATCTTATAAATAAAAATGAGAAACTTAAATGTATGTGATGGTAGAAATGCTCTTAGATTAATATCATGGTAGGAATGAATGAGTTGTTGTCACTACTAAAACATCAAGTTTTTCGAGTGCTAAGGATAAACATTTTGTGTGTGGAGATGTTACTTATCATGTTATCCTGAAGGACATTATTGAATTGGAATGTAGTGCCAAGATGAAGTATGTTCTATTCAAGTGTGAATTGGTTGGTGCTTCTGAGCCACATAATAGGATCACAAAAAAGGATGAGATGAGTTTCATCTGTTTGAATTTTCACACTTGTATAGGTGACGAGCCTTTTATGTTGGCATCACAAGCAGAACAACTTTTTTATCCAAGATATAATATGTCCATATAGTGCTTGTGTATGAAAATATAATATGTCATTGTAATAACAACAAAACCAGACAGTGGCCATCATAGAATGCAGAGGAACTCCAAGGCTGGTTTTGTCAAGAAAAGTTGTTCAAAACAGCTACTATTGTTGACAGATGGAATATTTCAAGAAAAAGATGCAGATGTCAAAAGCACACATGGTAGAGAATGGAAAAAATGATATTGTTTCTTTTAGTGTGTGAGTAAAACTACCTTTGTGCATCATAAAAGAATGGAAAAAAGGATGAGATGAGTTTCATCCTTGTGAATTTCACACTTGTATAGGTGACGAGCCTTTTATGTTGGCATCACAAGCAGAACAACTCTTTTATCCAAGTGATATCATTGATTATAGTTAAAAATCTTGTTTTTAGTGAATAATTTAGAGAAGTTGAAAATATTGAATGATCTTGATCTTGTCAAATACCTTGTTGAATGAATGTTTAATATCTTGTCAATATAAGACTTGTTAATATCAATTACCTTAGTTTTGTTTTGTGTTGACCATGCTTATATGATTGAAATCATTTTTTAGGGAATCCTTCATATTTGTTTAATCAACATTTAGATGATTTTTCATATGATTAATTTCAATATCAAGTTCCTAGCCTAGATGTGTGTAAATTGAAAGCCTCAATTGTCCCTATTGTAGAAGCAGCCCATGGTAGATCTTCGTCTATTTGTATGCTTAATTATGACTTGATTCTTGTAAATTACTTTTAATGATTGTCTTTCTCATATTTGTTTATATTGATATGATTATCATGTGTGTTATATGCACAAAGTAAGACACTCAAGAGAAAAGAAAATGTGAACCTATTTGTAGTTTGAACATAATGAAGTTGCATGATGGTGAAAAACTTAAGGTTCACCACAATTACCTTGGTTAACATATTGGTGAAAATACAAGAACATTATCCAAGTATATGGGACTCCTTATATGAGAGAGCCTCTTAGCACCTCTTACATACAAAACTTGGAAGGAGATGCGAAAGTGCTACAAAAGCGGCATAAAACATTGTGTCAAGGTATATCTTTATGATTTTATAGATGTTTTTTATTTTAAATAAATGTTTCTTAATTTTTATTGTGCAGTAAAAATGTAAGATTCATAAGTCTACTAAGAGGTGGATGCATAAAACTCTTGGAAAGCAATGGAGAGAGCAGTGTACACTTAAAAGAGAACACTTTGACATTCATAGAGATATAAAGACCAACTTAAGGATTGTGACCCTATGATTGTGGACTGTGCTTGTAGGATTTTGGAAATCTAATGAAAGAAAGGTATAATAAGTGCATTTATATTTATTTATACAATATATACTATTAACATGATGTTTTTTTTTTTAATTGAAGAAACTATAAGAAAAATAAAGATAGTTGTGCAAAGCAAAAATATCCTCATACCATGATAAGCAAAACTCTTACATGTGTTTATGAAAAAATGGTAATTGATGAAGTTTATCAAGCTTTATATTTTATGTATTTATTTATTCATTCATTATTTTAAAAGAACATTACTTTGTGTACTTATATGTTAGAGGTAGAGAATGAAGATGGATCAGAGCCAAGAAGAATTGAAGTTTTTATGAGAACACATACGACGAATGGTAAATACATTGATCCGATTTGTTCAAATAGCTATAAGCATGTCAACTTATTCGATCTATTTATATCCCTGTCTAATGCTACTTTATGTTGGAAAATTTCTTTGCACATGTGAATTCTCGAAGTGATGAGCTCATTTAGATCGACAATCAAGTATGATGGACGATAATATTTTTGCATAAGTTATTGGAGAAGCACAACGTGGTTGTATGAAAATTATGAATTGGGTCCCACTCATTGGGACTTTTTTTGCTCACATCCAACCAAGATTGAATTAAAATAATCTATGACAACAACAAAGATGATTGAGAACTTGATGCTCCAAAAGATAATGAACAACTAGCAGTAGAAAATTGACAATTACAAGCAAGTTTCAAGAAATTTTGGCAATGATATGAGGCATGCATGGAAGTAATTTTCATGCATCATAGGTATTATTTAATTAATGGCATTTTAACTTGTATGATATATACACAGTTTGATATGAATTATACATTTTTTATTGTCATTTAATTATTTTTTTCTTTTTGTGTCACCTTATGAATAGGATGGTCAATGAATGATTTTGAAGCAAAGCTACAAGATAAAAAATCTAGAGTATATGCACATTTAAATTTGAGAATGTGTGATATTTAATGATGATTTTTTTTGTTGACTTTAAGGTGTGATCTTTCTTTCATGATTATACATGTTTTTCTTTTCATGTGACATAAGTGTTTTGTTCACTAACTCATTTGGTGAACCAAGTCATATAAAACATTTGTTTTAGTGATTTGTTCAATTTAGGTCAAATAATTGTTTCCAAGAAATATTCAATGATTGTGAATGCTGCTTTTAGATTTGACAACCATGTACTATAGTTTCTTGAAAAAGTATATCGTTCCAGTTTTATTCATGTTTTTCATATTCTTCATGGGTATTCTGTAATTGCAAATCTTCTTTCCTTTGGGCATATTTGGAATGATTAATCGGTCATGTTCAAGAAAGGGCAAACTAAGGCTGCAAAATGCATTTTTGTTGCATTCCCATTAAGCAAGACTTACCCACACATTTGCCCAACATGTTACAAGGCCTCAATAGGAAGAAACCAACATGTTCTCTTTTATGATGCACAAAGGTAGTTTTACTCACACACTAAGGTAGTGTTTGATGGCTTGGAAATGTGGGATTGGAAATATATTTCTTGGAAAAAATGGAATGAGAAAAATCTTTCCAATTCTCATTTTGATGTGTGTGTGATAACTGAGCAACATATTTCCAGAAATATATTTCTGTGTTTGATGATAAGGAAATATATTTACTAAAAAATATGGAGATCTTAGATGCATGGTTCTCAAAGTCATAATGTGCTAGGGTGGGCTCCATGTTAAATTAAACACTCAAAATCAAACTATATCTATTAACTGAGCTATTATATTTTCTTATTTCTTTTCTAGAAGATAGAGAATTTTTAGTTTTTAAAAGTTTTTCTGTTATAAACCTCTAACATGTTGTGCAGAACAATAAGAACCAACTCATGTGTTTTAAACATTAGTTGAGACATTCTGTATTTCAAGGAGAGTGTCAAAGCTCCCCTCCCCAAGAACAGTTTGGGCTTTGGGATTGGGCATAACTAAGACATCACCAATTTATCATAAAAAATTATGTAAGTATATGAATAAGAAACAAGAAACAACAGAGGATATACTACAGAAATTGGTTACAGGAGAAGACTAAAGTAAACTAAGTAAACAAAATATTTGTTCTAATCAGCTATCGATATATAACAAAAAAAAAAGTATCGTTGAGAAAAAAAATATTTGTTCTAATCAGCTATCTGGTTGAACTCTCCAGATCACCATCTTTGACTTCATCTCTAATGGCATCCATCTTTGAATTCATCTCTAATGGCATCTGACAGTGAACATGCTTCTGTTTTTTCAATTCCAATACATTCGACGGTCAACAGTTTCTTTTCCTCATATTCACATGAAATTGCTTGTTTCCCAAGTTCTGATTCACCTTCATCAGAATATTCTACAATTCCACCATCACCCAATATGGAGATAACCTTTGCATCAGCCTTCTATTTCTGATTGTTCACAATCTCGAGCTGTGTCTCTAATTCATAAACCTAACAAAGAAGACCAGGCTACCAACAAAATTAAAATAAGTGAAACTAAAGTTAAAAATGAACACCAACAAATTCAAACCAGGCCCAACAATAGGCACCCGTGATGAACCCAATCCCAACAACAGAAATCAACAAAAGCATGAATAATCAAAAAAGCCTAAAAATCACCACAGCATGACACCCAACAACAAAATTCGCACATGAAAGGAAACAGACCGAATCGAAGACAATAAAAATGCAGTTGACGACACTTACGAGAACACCAAAAAAGGAATACATGAAAACCCAACAAAATTTCTATTCTGCAACTGCGACGGGGCATAGAAGTTACCGGGAGGAAAAGAAGGGGAAACAAACATAGTGAGGAGCCCTAGTGTTGGTAAACAACACAAAGTGAAACCTCAAAATTTCCAACCATCATGATCAGCATCACCAATCTTCACCATTTGTTTGGTTTGTGAGGTGAACAGAATGGACACCTGACAATCCGTTCTCGTTGGACTCCAAGCACCGTCTCAGAACACCTCCATCGTCTTCCTCATAAACCTTCTTACGGCCATGGCAGTTTTCGCAGGGCACGAACCTCACGTCGCCGCACACCTTGCAGACGTCGCCTCAATCAACGGATGAACCTCATTAACAAACAAAAGAACAACAAACGCCTATGGTCAGGAACGACCAACCTCAACTCTTAAAACCACATAAGAAAAGGGGGAAATGAAGAGAAACCCCTCCCGCTACTCCAGAATCCTTACGAGGAAGATGAGAAGAGGCAGCGGCGGAGGACGACGATGAAAAGTGGAAGACGAGGCAGTAGCAGCGTGAGGCAGTGGTGGAGGACGAAGACGAGAAGAGGAAGGCAAGGCAACGGCGTGAGGCAGTGATGAAGGAAGACGAGGCAGCCCGACGCGAGCCCTAATGGGCAAAAAAATAATTCCCAAAAAATGTTTCCACCTCTCGCGGTGGAAATATGTTACCGAAAACATTATTCCAAAATCGACCTGAACGGTCGGAAAAATAATTCTGCGTTTGATACGCAAGAATTTTTTTAAAATTTTGAATAATGTTTCCAAAGCTACAGTAGAATCCCTGCTTATCAAACACTACCTAAAAGAAACAATATCATTTTCTCCATTCTCTACCATGTGTGCTTTTGACATCTACATTTTTTTCTTGAAATATTCCTTCTATCAACAATAGTGGCTGTTTTGAACAACTTTTCTTGACAAAACCAGCCTTGGAGTTCCTCCGCATTGCTATGATAGCCATTGTCTGGTTTTGTTGTTATTACAATGACATTATATCTTAATACACAAGCACTATAGGGACACTATCAAAAGTTATGTTTATCTTGTTGCCTTTTCAAATTTATTTCCTTTTTTCATTATTAAATTTCTATTGCTTATTTACTTTTATGTTTTTTATTGACTCTTTATTGGTTACAACACTTTTCAGTTTTCGACTCGTATCCTTTGTGCAAGCTTTTCAGTTTTAACCATTTAAAGTTATTTTCACAACATTTCAGTCAAAGGCAACATTTATGCTTCGTTTGCTTGAGCTAATAATATTTGAATGGCCATGCTCAATGTCATACTTTTCAAAACTCACAAGGCGCCAAATTCCTACATGCATGTCTTGTTTCATCTCTATGTCTACTTGATCTAGGGATTATCCCATGTATGTTCATTTTTTCCCCTCTCTTTGCATGTGATGATATTCTCCTAACAAATGAAACTGAAGTGGTTGCCTATAATCAGTTTTGCATATAAGTGCAAACAATATCTTCTAGTGGCTCACTCTTTATGTTTATGGTCATTTATAATGACTATATCATAAACTTAGGTTGTCTTCTTTATCTAATTATGGAGAAACATGTTTCAAAAATTCTCAGCATAATTTCCTTGTACATAGCTGAATAAAGGTGTTCCAACTGTTTTTGGAACAATCTTTTGATGTTATGCTTTGGATAATTAGTCAAATGGTGGACATTGAGTTGCGTACTTCTTAGCTTGCATGATTGATCTAAGATGGACCATATTTTGATTGCACTTACAGGTTAACATGCATGATGTTGAGACGCCTTTCGTATTTATCATGCTAATGACTATATCACATACCTATATTGCCTTTTTGTATCCAATTTTGGCGAAAAGTATATCAAATTTTCTGCATGAATTTTTTTGTGTGTAGCCCCATTGAGTTGTCCAATCGATTCCTTTTGACAATCTTTCAATGCTATGCTTTGTAGTTGTTTGAAGGGTGGATATTGGGGCATGTACTTCTTAATTTTTGATGATTGACCTAAGATCGATTTTGGTTGCATTTATAGGTTTCCATGCAATATGACTAGGTCTTGGTGGCTCAAAATTTAGGCTGAGTTTTAGATGACAGACTTTTTTATTTTTGAGCTCATATATATTCACCCAAAGTTTGGGTTTCCGATAAGCCTAAGCCCAAGAATGTTTCTAGCTAGAACTACAAACTCATGCTTTTATAGGAAGGACATGGTACATGACCAAAATCTTTGTGTTTTAATTTTTAACTGCTATATGTCCAACCAAAGTATCTGGCACCAACAAAAAATATTAATTGTATCCTTTTGTGGTGGGGTGTTGCTCAATTCACAAGTCACTTGAGTCTCAAGTGTGTTTGCTGCTTGTAAACTGCAATAACTTTTCAACTACAGAACTTGGGATAGCTTCCTGAGGTTGGGTTGATCAATTAGGATGCCTGTGAAGAACTTTTTGTGGAATTTGGTGTTTATTTTCTATTTATTTCTAACTGCTTCCATATGCTCTTTTGCTCTTTAGAATGTTGACACTGATGTACATGTAAATGAATGCTTATATCAGAACTAAAATGTGGGGGTCTGCTTTCATTCCTCATTTGCAAGTATATACACAGAGAATTTCTACTACACTTCAAATGTTAGAATTGCTTTCTTTCAGATTTTTGATCCATAAAGATTCATGCTTCACAACCTCTCAAGTTCTATGGAAATATAACATTTGGTGTTGGCAGTTCTTGCTGTTGAATTTTTTTAATGCATATTATTTTATTTAGGTAAGCTTTTGCAGATATAGACATCTGTATTTTCTAGATGCAAAAGCATTTCCTTGAAATTGTTCATATCTTTAAGCATCAAGCTCAACTTATTTTTCTCATCTTTCCAACATTGTTCCACTTTCAAGATGTGATAAGATGCTAACATATTTTGATATCTTTGAACAATATGTTTCTTTGGTTGAACCATATATAGTAGATCAACATTATCAAAGGGTTTTACTGTATCCTTCAATAGGATGTACTTGCTTGTTGGCGAAGTATTCACTTGTTGACCTAGTTTCTTCATCTTCAATGTTTTTCATTTGCTATAAATACAATTTTGATCATGTTGGTCATACCTGTTATTTGTGGTGCATCTCAGGTGGGTTCTCTTGGTAGAAGAGGGTAGTTGTTGCTAACTCTCATGGATAATGTTATCATTGACGAAATCTATTACTACCATTGCACATTGTGATGGCAATATTTGATTATTATTGTATGACTTTTGTCTATAGGGTTGGTCTTACAAATGAAGTTGGCAATGTCTTTAGCATGTTTATTTTAAGATACTCAGATTAGTATCATGCATATGTTCTATTTCTAGGATTACTTTATTTAAACTATCTAATAAGTCCATGGAGGTGAGGTATGCCTCCATTTCATGTTTAATCTTTGTTAGTTCCCTATTAATCATTATTAGACTAGGATTAGATTTCACTTAATTGTCTTCAGGATCAAGCGAGGTCATGTATGCCCTTTACCCTTAAGCCATTTTGTTTAGATGTTAACTACTTTCTTATACAATACATCTAGTTCAACATAAGAATTTTATTTTTTTGGTGCACAATGCACATATTATTGCATCACACTTACATACAGTAATTAATCTCCAAATCTATGGTAGTTAACCAAGATTAGGAAAGTTAGTCATCTCTTAATGTTAGATTAAGTTCACTTAGCACACAAAATACAACCCTTGATTGCAGTTCAATTAAACTAGTTTTACTTAACTCCAACTAATACACCATGATTCCAACTTTATTCGTGGTTTCAAAAGGATTTCAATTAACCTCATTTTTTCCATAACTGATATCAAAGACACTGCTTGATTTGCTTGATTAAGGTGTACTTTAAACTATTGGTTAACCTAGGTCCAACCAAGCCTGCTGTCCTAGGCCAACCTAGTTTAGTAAAAGCCTACCGCAACTCACTTGAGGACAGCCTGGTCAAACATCAAATTAGTCTAGTCTGCCAATGCAAAACCCACATGGATTGGTCAAGTCTAATTGAATCCATTTGAGGTCCTTAACCTGAGTAAGGCTTAAGGTTAGCTTGATGTTAAAGCAGGTTAAGCCTTAAGCCTAGAACCATCTAAGTTTAGTGAAGCCAGCTCAGTTCACTCTAGTATCATAGCCTAAGTGGGGCCTAATTCTAGGACAAACCAAACCAGGTTAAATGAGTCATGTTGTAACTACCCAAACCGTAGTCCAGACCTAGTTCATCTAGGCAAAACTCTTGACATATATAACCCTTGAGTTCTAACTCTAATTTGGCTTGGTCCATGAGTAATTAAACAAGTATTAGACTGGCCATTGCATGATTAGGCCCAACTTTTCAGAATTCTAACCCAGAGTTGTTAGCCTAATTAGCTTTGTCACAACCTCACTAGAATTAACCTTCTCTTTATCATGATTTAATACCTTAAAATTACAACTCATGGAATCATAATCCTATTACAGCAAGGTAGTAAAGTCCCTTAATTAAGTCCAAGCCAAATCTTACAAAACCCTACAACTATAAACCGCTTTCCTCCAAATAAACTCCCAATTTAAAGACCAAATCATAGGTTAACAAAAAATCATAAAATAACCTTTAATACAAACCATGCCTTCAGGAAATCTACAAGTTAATCCTGGCATCAAGCCCAAACTTAAATGATATAAATGATAATCTTAAACCTTCACTTCAGGACTCCAAAGATGATCTTAATCATTTGAAACTAAACCTTAGCCCTTCAGAACTAGCTTAAAACCTAGGTACTTTAGAAATTAGGGAACCCCCAATCAAGCAATATGTGTATGTATTTTTTGTTTCATTAAATCTTCTCATCTACTTGTAACATGTGTATGATACATACTTATGTGGGACTGCATAACTGAATCATATTTTACATGTGATGTATCATGTATGTCTGTTGGTATTAAAAAATTTATTGGTACATGTGCATTTGCTTGATGGAGGTAGGGTTCCATAGTGTAAATAATAAAAGAGGAAAACCTCTGACTTTGTAGCTGCTTGTTCTCTGGCAAAACTCCAACCATAACCCTGCCTTAACCTGCACAGAAGGGAAACCATCTGCTAGACCTGAATCATTGATGCTACAAGTGGTTGTTCCCATGCTGGCTGCTACCCTTTGTGAAAAACTGAAAATATGTATTTTAGAGTAGGAGAAAGAGTAGAGGTTACTTGAGGCTTGGGCTGGTGCAATGTTTCTTTTGACTGGTCACTCCCACCAATTAATAAGTGCCAGGAAAGGCCCTTTCTGATGCCCACCCTTAGACATGCAAGTATTGGATGCATGAGTGTTGAGACACTCCAGACCTTGTGGTTGGAGGGAGAAAAAACAACTATTGCCAATTATTAAGAAATGTCGGCCAAAGTCCATTTTACAACCCACATCTCCTTATGTCCACATATATACATATGTATCCTCGTTGCAGTGAATATATATTAATTTTAAATAAGAATATAGAGATTTTTTTCTCAAATTCAAATTGTAGTATTAATTCACAAAATTATACATAAAAAAATTACCTTACGCAACAATTCAACATTTTTAGGAGATTAAGATGACATACAAAATAGTTACAAACTTCAATTACTCTTGAATGTACAACGAGATGTCGGCATCAATTTTTAGTTACCTATGTGAATCAGACCATCTAGGAGCACTAGAGCAAAGGTATTGGCAGATATACAAAATGCACATGTGGTTGCACATCTCCTCCAAAATGGAAAATACAATATACCATGTCGATCTACAAGCATAAAAATGTTCTTATGTTGTAGAAAAAAAGAACTGAATCACTTGCTAATGTGTGTAACAATATAACACTCCTTTTTAAGGTCATAGATGTTATTAACTTTTGGCTTAAACCATTTTGGTATTGACCAAAAAGTGATAATTAAGGTAGTGGCAACAACAAGAATACTAAATAGTGTCAATGAATCATTTGCAAAGATCCACTTTGAAAGTGGTGTGTGGTTGTCGCTCATTTGCATGATGAAGTCTCCCAGTGCCCATTCTAGGGGAATTTTGAGGAAGGCAATATGCCTAAACAGAGATGCACGCTCATACTACATTCTTTTACAAATTCTCGTATACATATATATGAATATCTCTCTCTCTCTCTCTCGTCTCATTTTCTCTAAAAATCTCATTTTCTCTAAAATCTCTCTCTTTCTCTCTATTTCTAAAATCTTCTTCTCCCTCTCTGTTTGATTTGATACTTTCTTTCCCCACAAAGCTTTCATACACACACACACACACACACACACACACACACATATATATATATACATATATATGTATATATAAGTATGCATATGTATTCATATCTCTTTCTCTCTTTTAAATCTTCATTGTAGTGATATTTAAAATTTCTTTCTCTCCCTCTTTTTCCCTATTACTCTCATATTAAAGTTTTTTTATCTTTTCCATTCTTTTAAATATTTTTCTCTCATGATTTAAGGTTTTAATTTCTTATTTGCTGGCTTTACTAAGACAAAAAATCAAGTAATGACCCAATATTGGAATCATGTTTGATGGTTTACAACCTCATTCTATTTTTAAAAACTTTTCTCTTTTCATAAAAATACTTATGACAATTTTATAAATAAAAATGAGAAATTAGATATATGTGATGGTAGAAATGCTTCTAGGTGAATGTCATGGTAAGAATGAATGATTTCCTTCTAATCATATAGGATCAATGCATTCATACATTCACATTCACTTAATATCACAAATGATCACAAGCACATCTCTAAAAGAACTTAACCAAGATGAGATGGAGCTATAACTAGGTAGTAACCGAATTAGAATAAAATCTCAAACCTACCTAATGTCCTAAGAGAACACTAAAATGACTCCAAAAAGTAATCTCTAAAGGTTTTCAATGGATATTTGTAAAGATTTCTCAATTCAATATCTCTCAAATCAAAATGTTTTACACTCTCAAATGATTGTTCAACTCAAAATCTTGAAACATTAAATCTTCAACATTTCTCAAGCACTATACCACATTTAGAATGAAAAAAATGTTTAAGCTAAAACAAAATGCTTCAAAAATAAACATAGCCCTTGGATTGGTTACCCCCGGTAAAGGCACCAAGAACCCAAGCTAAAGCATACAACTTTGGAGGAACAAAAGAAAAGAAAGAAGAGACTTTCCTAGTAAAGGAGAATAGTCTGGTGGAGTAGGATTCTAGCAATGGCAGAAATTTGGGTGGAGCCACCACAAGAGTGGTGTAAGGAAGAGAGAGAGAGAGAGAGCAAGAGAATGGAAGAATGATTGAGCAGGAGGGAGCCCAAAGGGCATGAGATTTAATGGAAGAAAAAGGCCACCTTTGGGGGTATCTATAGGGAGGCCTTTGTTGGCCATTTTAATTGGTCCATGTGGGGGCACTAATCAGAAAAGCATGTGCCAGGCCTAGCAAATAGAATGAGGTTTGGGTGTGGCCTAATGAAAAAAGTTTATTTGCATGTGAAAAATTTTAGCAAAATGACACACATGTAAGAAGCATGACACCAAGCATGAGAGAATGTGTTTCAATGGGATGGCACCATCTATGCAGTGATGCAGAGGGGTTTTTAAGTGGGTGAGGTAGTTGATGAGTTGGTGAGGAAGAAAAAACAAAAAAATAATAAAGACTTGAAAAGGAGGGTGGGAGGGGGGGAGAGAGAGAGAGAGTTGGCACATTATTTGGGGCCCCACCAAAAGTCAAAAAGTGGGGCACACCATTTGACCACTCTTTTGGACCTTGGACCCAAATTTCTAGGATTTGAGGTCCAAACCCAGCTGGCAAAGCTGAGCAAGTCTGGATTTGGGTCCAAGAATCGTCCCATCTGATCTACACTATTTTTCGAGTACAGATTTGCAAAGTCAAATGCTACAAAGCAAGATTCTATCAATTTGGGCCTAGGAAAGATAGGGAAAAGATGTTGGGCAGTTTCAATGCAGGTTAGTTTGTAGTTTTGAACTGAATTGCAAGTATTGAAGAGGTTCAAATAATGAACTGGTGGGGGTGTGAGCTCATTGATCATTCTTTTGGAAGAAAAGCATTAGGTTTTCGAATGAAGGTATTTTAAGTTCATTAAACCCAGTTTACCACGTAATGGATGCAGATTTGTAATTTTAACAAGAATTTGAGGGCAATGTTGGATGTTTCCTATAAGCCTATTGTAAAGTCTTTTATTGAGAAGAGTAGATACATCCTCTTTTAAGATTGTCTGAAGAGAAGGAAGCCATGAAAGCTAGAGGTTGGGGAAAATCTTGTAATTTTGATGGTTCACCAAGGGCATTTCTAATAATCTTTCCACGTGTGAGGGTAGAAGAAAGGATCCTGAAACTAGGCACTTGTTTGGGAACCTTGTAGTTTTGGGAGATGGACCAGGGCAAGAGAAGATATTAAGTGTGGTTGTATAAATGGTAACATTGTAGTTTAGGAAGTTCGCTGGGGCACAAGTGAAAAGTGAAGCATGTGCATCCAAGATTTTAATGTGAGGATACTAGAGAGGCATGGTAGGGCCAGGTGCACTACCTAAAGAATTTTGTACAAGTGGCTAGGGCGACAATTGCTTCAATAACACATGAAGAGACTTATATATGTGGTGATTTCTATCATTTTAAAAGTTTGTGATGATGCATAAAATGCACTATTTTTATGTATTTATTCATTAAATTAATGCTTAAATCTCATGTTTTGCATTGTTTTAATGTAAAGAATTGAGGTCTTGAATTGTATACATTTTAGGGTAATTGGAAAAATATAGTGATTTTGGTGGTTCAGAACAAATTCATTGTAGAAACGGATTTGGATCCAAACCATTAGGTGGCAAGTCCATCCGGTGGTAACTCTCATCCGACAACACCTTTAGTAAGGTAATTTTTCTCGGACAAGGAAATCTTACACAAAAAATTAGGGCTTTTTATTTTTCTCATTTATTAAGTGTTATTTGTGCTTTACTATTTAAATCATGTTTGCAAAAGCTAATTCCTTAACAAACTTTCTCACAAATATTGGTGATGTTTTCCACAAAAATCATGGATTGATATGATCTTTGCATATTTTTATTTATTTAATGTTTTTGGCTAGCCAATGTTTTGATTTTTATGAATGTTTAGTGTGCATTTTTTTATTATTTAGAAAGAATCATAGTTTGGTCAACCTGTTCTAGTTTTTATTTTTAGTTAATGGTTTTGGCTAGCCTATTTTTGATCTTTACAAATGTTCATATATTTTTTATTTTTAGGACTGGTTTTACTATTTCGCCCACTCATTTTTGGTCGGTCTATATGACTGTGCTATGTGTAACTGAGTATGATGTTCCTTTTTTTACTAAATCAATTTGCAAGTTAATAAATATTTCTTTGTAACGTATAGAACATTATACCATGTAAACAATATTCATGTCTTCTGTGTTTGCTGCAGACAACATATGGTGCTTTTTGCACCCAATGCTATTAGTTTGAAAGAGAAAGGTTGGAGGCTTTGTCATTCCACCAGTTCATGATTAGGAAACTTATAATATAGTATCATAGACTAATAATACATTGTTACTGTTGTTACAATGTGTAATGAAAGTGTAATGTTTAAAGTTTTTAACATTGTATTTTACATTTTATAATATAGAATTGTAACATTGTTACAATTTTATGTTATATAACTGTAATGTTGTTGAATTTGAATTTTTAGTTTTCCAATTTGAAGGTAATAAGATGTCTGATAAGGGGAAAGGAAATATGTTGCTCTAGAATCTCCAACAGTAGGATCTTCTCCATTCAGTATAAACATTACAAACACACATCAAACAATGGTTCTCACAACTAGGTACAATATATGCAAGTGAAGAATAACCATTGTGGAAAGGAATTCAAGTGGTCACAAAAGATGGAAGCAAAGGTGTTAAAAGTGTATGTTTTGTGTCTCAATATTGTCAAGCATCATTTATCGGATCTTGCACAAGAGTAAAGGCATATATGTTGAATTTATCAAATTTTAGAATTTCAGCATGTAATAAAATTTCTACAAAAAAACATAGCAAGATCAAGAAGTTTCAAGAGCATAGTAATGAAATTCAATGCAAAAAATTGAGTGCTAACATGTTTCTTAAGAGCATTGATAAGAGCTATAGAGACATGTTTTACTTCATATGGAAGAATAAAATTAGATACATTTGCTGGTAAAATTTTTCTATTCAAGTTGCATTTCTTTCATGGTGCCCAATGTTGATGGGCATGTATATATGAATGAAATTTGAGTAGATGAAGATAAAAGGCTGAAAGGATACCAGATCAACAAGATCAGCCCTTCAGTTTGATCAATCCAACAAAAAAATTAATTTGTAAAAGCTGGATATTTTATAAATTTTTTGGTTTGACATACATTTTATATAACTAGGCATATTCCTAGATACTTTTTTCTTCATAAAATTTTAATTTGTGGAAACTTTCTTTCATTTTATTATATATATATGTGTGTGTGTGCATTGTGAGAGGGTAGCCCATACCCATTATATTGGTCACGGCTTTTGGTGCAGCCAATGTGCATTTAGGCTATAGCCAAAATATAGCAAACAAAGATTCAACCATGCCCAGTGAATTTTTTGCAATGGCTCTAGAATTTCCCTATCAGTTTTTGGCACAAGGGTTATGGCTAGGGCAGCCCTTAACAATCATTAAGACATGTGCTGTTGCCAAAAATATGTTTAGCAACAACAAACTGTTAATGGGCATGATAGGAGCCGTGGTGAATAATATTGTTTGTTGTTGTATGGGAGAAAGTTATTACAAAACTCCACCTTAATTTCAGCAACTTATGGGTTTATTTGTTTCATCCGTTACTACATCTTGATTTTGGAGAGGGTTCAAATGTAGATGGAAGGAAGTTGAACTGGTCTGGTGCATTGAAGGTTGATGCATGTAAAATTTTGATTGGAAAATTGGGAGATGAAGTGTCTTTAGGATAGTGTGTCTAGGGAGGGGTTTTTATCATTGGCTACTTGTTACAACCTTCCCATTAAGGAAAGGTTAGCTCCTAAATGTACAAGAGATCATTTTCTTAATAACACAGATAGGGTTGGCAAAATGAACCTTTTGTTCAAGTCCTCATGCTCGCCCTTTGGGCTCCTTCTTGCTGAGCTAAATAAATTGTCAAATGTTCAGTAGATTTTTTAAATAGAGTCTGACAAGGTGCAGAAAAAGCTGGCATTATGGTTCTAGAGATATAGCCAAATACTAGCATTAATTTGGAGGTAGGACCATATATTGTTTCAGTGTCTGGCCAAATACTTTGCAAGATTAGGTACAATTGCTACAAGGATTGTTAACTGCATGCAGTATTATAGTCATAAAGAGTTCCTTTTTATGGTTGGATGTAAGTATTGTTTCAAATCTATGGACAGATATCAGGCAGGGTGTGGTAGGTATTCAACAATTTGAAAAAGGAAATATAGGGGATTTGGTGGTGCAAGTATGTTGCATAAAGGTGGGCTTTAGTGACAATATTTAGATAAGATCACTGTGTTTGCAATATGAAACTTGCACCATGGAGAAAATTCTAAGTTGAATAATTTTATGTGTGTAGCTTAGGCTCATCTCAAATTGCAGGAGTAGACTTAGATGACTCAAGCCATGCACTAAGGGGAGGTGGAAGGTGCACCCATTGTCCGGTTAGCCACAAATTATATATGCTAGTTTTGTTTCAACAACTTTGATCCTACAATTG
Organism: Nymphaea thermarum; assembly: GCA_011799765.1. Taxonomy (NCBI): domain Eukaryota; kingdom Viridiplantae; phylum Streptophyta; class Magnoliopsida; order Nymphaeales; family Nymphaeaceae; genus Nymphaea; species Nymphaea thermarum. The sequence goes on from JAANDH010000451.1 coordinate 70,886, forward strand.
CGATTGTTGATCTTTTGTCTCATGTTATGAGGCAGGAATACTTTATTTATATAATATCTTATGTCTAATTCTTGTTTTTCCATTGTTCAATTTTTGTGTGCATATTTATTTTAAGTTAAAATAAGAAGCCTTCCTTTCAGCAAGTTTTATTAGAAACAATGATTTCACTATCCACAATTCACATTAACACAATTTAGTGGTATATTTTTCTAACAAAGGTCCAGAAAAGGCTATTAATATTTAAATAACATTGACAATTCCATGGTTAAGGCCTTTGGGCACATTGGATCTTAAAGAAAGAAAACCTTCCTACTTCCTTCTTCACCTGATTAGGTTTGAACCTATAGCAAGGCATCCTCAAAAGAATTGAATCATGACATGATTCTCAATGCTTATAACGCAAAACTCCACTGTTGTATGGAACATCCTCAGTTACTCCACAAATTTCACTCTCTATCTTGCAGCTTGTTTTTTGCTCATGTAGTCCCTAACAATGTGACCAGTTCTCCACTTTGCTAACAGTGCCAACTCTAGTCCAGCCCAAACCTAGACTACTCCATAGGCTTAATGTTATGTAAGCTTCCATAATCTTGTGACCAATTGACTTCATGCACAGCATCTTCAACTCTCCCACTATAAGAGGAGTTAACAATCTTCCCTCTCTTGCAATGTGTTTAGTCATGACTAAGCTCGTTTGAAACAATCCACACAAACCACAGTACACCATGGAGCAACAAACCCTAGCATGTCCTAGTCCTTCTATTATTAAGCTTTTGTCTAACAAATGTTGGATAAAAAAGCATCCTAAACATTAGAACTTGCTTAGAAGACTTTACTTTGACATGGAAAAAGTGAAACATGTAGTGTAAAATGAACTCGGGGATCACGTTGAGTCTCCAACATTGATTGCAAGGTGCCAATCAATTAGGCTGATCGAAGATATTCATGATCTAAATCTAGATATCAATGTTTAAAATTTAAAGTTGTGTTTGGATGGACGAAAAGTCCTTTATGCATCTATAATTTCACCTTGTTGTTGGGGATATTAAACCCTTTTGCAAACACTGGTGAAATTTTTGTCTTAGAGACACGTCCCTCTTCTTGGTGAGCAGGAGAAGTATTTCATAAAGGACATATCTCTCTTATTCCACATTATTCTAACTAGTTGATTAAGGGGAAGAATTGTCAATTTAAAATAAGGAGGCTATTTCCATCCTTAAAAAAGGGATCAGCTTCCACCAGCTTAGTGCACAACATCTTTACATGTAAATTGTAGAACCTAAAGCTATTTGAGCTCATGTTTGAGTTACTATCAAATCTATCTGAGATGGAATCTGACCCGAAGAAGGACAAATCTGTTGAGGTCGGGACAGAAAAGATTCCCTCCAACCTGACTTCTTGACTTCCTTAGAGTCTGTAGTCAGCCAGCTAGTTACCATGTTCTCTGGCTTGCATTGGTCTGGCCGATCTTCACTTGGTAGTGGACAGGAAATGGCATTTCAGACGTGCGTAGGGAGAAGTATAATGTATTGCGACAGGAATACTTTAAAAGTGTTGTGTATGTGAATGCAATTTAATACAGATAGAGAATGGTCTCAAGGGGCATAGTGTTGCTAGTCGAGGTAGGGACTTATGGAAAAGCAGGTATGTAGTTTGATTCTCATAGTGCTATACCTTGCATCTTAGTGGTAGGGTGCAGCACCTAAGTTGCACTGCTGCCATAGTTGATGTCAGTATAACACAGGGCCATGGAGGCATATGTGATGGAGGGCCTTTCGGCTCTCATATCTAGGTAATAGTTTGTTAACCTCCTGTTCACCTGGAATACGTGAGAATGGGACCACCCTTCTGCATCTCCTTTGTATCGACTGAGTACAGAAGCTAGTTTGTAGTATGATACATCACTGGTCCACATATAGGGACCCAGTAAAGTCCAACAGCATCTAATTAATGGGCTCACCGGAGTCGCCGTGTTGTTTTTCTTTTTTCAGTTTAATGGGCTCAGTGTGGAAGACAGGTTAAAACTGCACAAGCAAATAAATTAGGTTTCATTTCAAAATCTTGTTTCCTTGAGTTTGACTACCTAAAACTGGAAAGCCAGTTTCATGTCATCCAAACACCGCGCAACGAGACCCATGACTAGATTTGTGACATCAACGGCACAATGTTCCCGGATCTACCAAAGCAGAGGCTTATAAAACACTTGAAATCAGGAACAGCAAAAGCCTTCTGGGTCTTAATCGCAGGATCTTTCAGTTGCCTACGGGCTACAATAAAGTCCCCTTCGAACGTAAGATGCTCAAAGGACCCAACTTGTGAAAAATAACTATGAAAAGTAAAGCCTCATTCTGCTGGTCGAAATAAAGTACCTGGGTTTCAGGGAACCTTGACTTTCAAAGAGTTTTAGAGTGTCGTCCAACTGGTAGCCCTTTGTACTGTACAGTGACATACTGTAAGATCAGAAGATTTGATGGTGGGTTCAGTCATCAGAAAATGCTGGAAGATCACATGTAACAACCACAGAGAACTGTGGATGGAATCACAAAATTGAAACTTAAGAAGCATAATCTAGTGATGAACCGTCTAGGTTGCCAAAACATAATCTTATGACCACTCATTTTCAACAAGCTCAAACTTCATTTCATAACCAACAGCTTAACACAACATAGCAGTGGAGCAACTGGCAATCAGCTCGTCTGCTGGCCAATCTAATCTGCACATTCTTTTCCAGCATTAACGATCATGCGTATTGGGCCTAGTAACGAAGTGGACGACTCGTGAGCTAAAGCTCTGGAATCTGAACTCAATTATGAAAAAAATTACACGGTTTTATAGAAAGATCTTGTTTTTCAAGTGGAGTGATTCTGAACACACTCTGAGATGGTGCTCCCTCTAGCTCTAGCCTTAATTCGAGATAAGGATGTGGATAAACCCCAAGACTTCAATATTTTTGACATCTTGTGCCGCATGAGTCAACATGTTTTCTGATGGTCGTTCAGTTTGTCGACCTGAAGTAACAGACCTTTTGCAAATTGAAATGCTTCCCGATATCAGAAAACAACACTCCCATAAACAGTTCCAATAATTTATTTGACTTGAAGCTAATGGTAGCACAATTCGATGCATCTTCATGGTCGATCTAACCAGACAACCATTAACAGTTTCCAGTTTGAAACAAGATAAGTTGGTCTTTGGATATGACCAAGTTTGTTGCCTCTTCATATATCTTCAACAAGCAAAGTAATACAATGCATAGTTGAATGAAGGCTACCACTTTTTGCAGATTAAATCTCAAAAAATATTTCATTGACTGGAAAGCTCACCTCATACAGGAAAAAGCATTAAGAACCTCGCAGTATTTTTACAGTCAAAAACAATAAAAATTTGAATAGCAATCAAATGGAAAACAAAGACTCAATATCTTAGAATGTATAGACTATACTGTACCTAATTACAGGTTGCAGCATGCCCACAATGGAGGACCTCGGAGCTCTGTTCTTGCTGAAGCAAAACATTTTCAAAATCTAAGGGAGCAATCAAAAAAATGCAAACCGGCTCCCTTGGCTTGCTGCAAATAGGCTATATTCTTCAACCTTTCCTTCCTCCTTTGTTTGTGCAACACCAGCTTGAACAGGAGGAGAAATCTGAGAACATGATCTAAAGTCACCAATAACTTCCTCTTTTAAAGAGGCTGGCTTCACAGGGAATCCAGCAGACCTCTCTGTTGAGCTACCAAAGTGGAAGAGGGAAAATGTTCGTTCATCATGTGATGTAAAGTTCCCTACTTTTCCATCTTGTAAATGTGAAAAATGCTCTGGTCCAATATGGCTATGACTTTTGTGAAAGGGTATTCCAAAATGATTGTTCACCGTTGGAAGTGCATTGGATTCAGAGGACAACCATACATCATTTGCTTCATAGATCACTGGTTTTGATGGCCTGCTATGTTCTCTTAAGTTCATGCTAGTTTTAAATGGATAAAGCGGAAGCTGGCCAGCATTTAATGCAGGAGGCAGGGTTTGATAGGCTCCATATGTCATACAGAACCGAGATGATCCATTAGTTTGTAAACCAAAACCTAGGGGTTGGGATACAAGGAAGCGATCAGGTTGAGGAAATGGCATTAGACCATTGGTTGATGCAGCTGGCCATGCAGTAGCTGTCTGATAGTAGCCCACACCATGAGCAGGAAATCCAGGAAAATGAATGCCCTGACTAGGCACTGCATGCATGTTTTGTAAAGGTTCCATAGCAGCTATCCTTTGATTAGTCCACACTCCCATCCCATTGCCTTCAGGATAACAAGCTTTGGTTTGCTCTTTAGCTGAGAACCCAGGATCAGAATCAACCAGGACCGATGTTGTGGTACTAACATCAGGCAAACAACTAGATGAAATCATATCTGCGCAACAATCTGATGAGTTCTTGTTGTACATACTTAAACTTTCTCTTGATTGAGATGGGCTAGCATCTTCAGAATCAGATGTAGACAAGGATTCTCCATTATGAACACATGAAGTAGCAGTACTGAAACCTCCTTCGCTAAGACATGATGAACTACTATCAGAGCAAGAAATGATTGTTGAAGGATCACATGCAGGATTCATCCCGCCAATGAAATTTGTTGGGCATGAAAGAGCTTCAGTATGATGAGAAGCTTTCATGTTCTGATGGGAAGGATCAATTCTAACTTCATCCCCTTGGCAACACATTTCTAAGCTAGAACTTCTTAACCCATTGATGTTATGATGGTCTTTGGAATTGACTGCAGAATGACATTCAGCTGAAATTCCTGAGACATCAGAGGAATTCTCATCACATGACGACTTTGGTAAGTCACTTGACTGGCATTTGTTCCCAGTCGTACCATAAATAATCTGATCCTCATTTCTGTGATCCTTCTGAGCATCAGCATCTTGTAAAGTAATCATGAAGTTTGAGTTGCTTTTGGCAAATTTTCTCCTCGACTCCAAAGGTTCCCACACTTTTTTGGTATGAAGAGCTCCACGACTGGTATGAGAATTCCCTGACCCACCCTTAGCTCTAGAAACTTCACGACCATCACTTGACAAACCATCACTTCGGAAATTACCACCATTATACAATGGCCTACCACATTCCACTGATGAATCAGACTGTAGTTTAGTTCCGCAAGATCTCATAATAGACAGTTGGTTTGTCTTCACCCTGTATCCATTATGAAGAGTGCGACTGCCAGAATGGGTTTCATAACGTTCATGTGTCCTAAAGCTAGAAAATTGGAAATGACCACTGTTTTTTGGAGCATAGCTTCTGAAGCTGGGTTTTGAAAGTTGGCACCTTGATTGTCTTTGAATTCCATTAATATTTCTGGAGGAGACTCCTCTACGACCATGTATTTTTGTGTTTGATTCACAATCATGGATCTCATTTCCAGTCACAAGATTCTGTCTGCTATAACTTTTTGATGCAGGATCTAAAAGAGGCTCCTTCCTAAATTTCATCTTCCTTCGTGACAATTTTAATTGTTCAGATGCTAAGAAACTGTTATCATTTCTGGAGTTGAGCATTTCATCATTTATACCTGAAACCTGCAAGCTCTTCTTCTCTGTTGAAGTAACATCACCATCTTTAACATTAAAAGATTGGCAATTAGTTGGGGCAGCATCTCCTTTTTCCAATACTGAATCAACTGAATCAGAGAAGTGAGATGACACATCTTCAACATCCAATAAGGAATTATTTGTGGATGCAGTAAAAGAGGGATGATCTTCAGTTTCACCAATGTTATTATCTACATCCTTTTCTCTTCCCCTCATTTTTTCCTTTCTTCGCAATTTTTTCTCCCTTTCCTTTGTTCTTTTCCTCTCCTTCTTTTGTTCCTTGTCACGCTTTTCTTTCTCTTCTTCTTCAAGTAACTTGATCTGTATAAACCAAATAAATAGTTCATGAGATACCAAATGGATAGAAACCGTCTGCGAAGTCAACAAGTTAATGGACTCTTACTTGCTTGTGAAAGGCAATAATCTCTTTGCATGCCACATGAACACGATCTTCCAGCAGCTTCAATGCTAAGCAAACAAAAATGCTATGTGCATTCTGCCTGGCAGTGCCTTCACGAAATGCCTTCTCAACCTGAAAGAAATTTTGTAAGCCTCAGTTGCAAATTCTCCCAGAATGAACATGCACAAAGAAACAAAATTAGCATGGAAATAAAATTTTTCCCGACAATTTTGTTATTCGTCGACATGGCAACCTTGTTCAAGTAGCGAAACATAAATCATCCAACAACTGCAGAACTAGCAAATCTCCCATCCATAGGAAACCTGTTATGTATTTAGCTTTTAGGTAGTCATATGGGAGTGGAATATGGTTGCAGCATTTTATCTATTTTAACTCTTATGGATTCCCATGGAAGAGTGCATACATACATACATATTTACATGCATATGAGCACATATATGTGTGAAAGAAGATTACACGTTCACGTATAACAGAATAAGGTGCAATTGGTTTAAACTATATAGTATATAATATATTTTCACATTCGCACCACATTGTGCAGCAGACAATTGCGTGTCCCTGTAATGTAGCTTGTGATGAAGATTTGGACCTCAAACAACGGTCTCCAACATTGCTAAACCTCCAGATTTTTTATTTATTGAGCTATATAAATTAATGAATGATTTCCACGGGACATGGTCTGGGGAAAGCAGACTTTAGGATATGGTGTAAAAGAAACTTCATATTCAGTAGTATGAGAGAATATCACAAGCCCTCTCTTCCCAGAACTGGTCTTATGGAGCAAGGATTCGACTGACTAGGCACTGTAGGAGGGATTTTCTTTCCCCAAAATTAACGCTTTTTCCCTTATTGGACAGTAAACCACCCATCACTATCCTCTTTCATGGTACACAGCTTCAATAACTGGAGGTCGCTATCCTCTTTCATGGTACGTAGCTTCAATAACTGGAGGTCACTATTCTTTTTCATGGTACATAGCTTCAATAACTGGAGGCTGAAGGAACGGCTCAAGCACACCATAGGTAGTGAAGGATACATCTACACTACTGCTGCTGCAATGGAAGCCTTGGAGGTATGCACTTTGCTTTTTCCCATTTGTTCCAAGTCAACCAGATAATCATAACAATGGGAAATTGGGAATACAACCTAGCTATCCAACATGTTTAAATCATAGTGGCCTTCCTTTTATCTCTATGAGAGGCCTTTCTTGTAGAGGTTCTTCATTAATAAACTGATGGGGGCATAACCCCAGCAGGTAGCTGGAAGCAGCTCTATGCATTAATAGCAAAAGAAGGAATTCTCAACAGAAAGCAGTAAATACATCATCTATGATTTTATGGCGCATTTTGAACATTCTTACCCTTAAAAATAGAATAACTTCTTGTTGACTCTGCTGAAGCTGGCCTTTTTTTTTTGACAAGTTATTTTGCATAGAGAAAAATACAGTTGTGATATATAAAATGCAATTTTGCACTAATCCCATGCATGGTTTTAAAAGTTCAGTACTCTCATAAAAATATTACAGGTGGAACCTCTCCATGGTTCTTTGCCAAAGAAAAATTAATATGAAAAAGAAAGTTCAGTATCATGCGGGCACCTAAGATAATTGCAGCTCTCCTGCTTATAATTAAAACAAATTAGACTGGGTCACCTTTTACCAATACAATGATACAAAGCGGATTAGATTGTTACATGGTTTTCAGCAATCCTCATCCTTTATATAAATATTATTGAATTCATCAAGCTAAGCTTAAACTGGGCAAGTTTGAGTGAGTAACCAGCCAAATTGGACTAATCCGCTCTGAGGCACTTTCACAGGTTGACCAGAGAATCCATCTTTAAAAATATTTCTGGGTTAAAGTTCAGGACTTGGGTCAGCTGTGGTCATGGCAGGAGCAGGCAGTTTTGGGAAATCTATGAAATATAGTGTCATGACTCTATGTGCATGTAGAACGATGCATAGCTCAAGAAATAACTTCCTGCTATTCCCTTCTGCTTAAGAATAAAAAAGGGAATCACATTGCTACACATATAAATCAGTGTTATCCGTATCGTACGATACGGACGTGTATCGTACGATACGTATCGTATAGGTCAAGG
>JAANDH010000451.1:79088-227845 GCA_011799765.1 Nymphaea thermarum
TCGCACGATACGTGCGATACACCCCCGTTTGCGTCTTCTTTTAAAACATACGCTCCTCTCTCTCTCTTTTCTTGTTTCTAAACATTGCAAGAGACGTGGGAGTGGGAGATTTTCTCCATTTGCATCAAGATTTGCCGGTGAAGAAGCTTTATTTCTCGTTGTGGGAAGTCTCGGGACGGAGGGAAGCTTGCACAAAGAGTCTGGTTTGTGCGATAGTCACAAATATAGCATAGTCACAAATATAGCATTTGCATTTTAAACAGTCCGGTTTTTCTCGGGTAAAATACAGCGAGCTTGAAAAAAGGGGAGAATATGGTAAATTGTTAAAAAAAATTAGAAAATCTTAACAATTATGGAAAAGTAAAATAAATGAGAAACTAATGAGACAACATCAAAAAATAAGTAGATAAGCAACAAATAAAAATTTAAAAAATGGAAACAAGCAGTGTCGCATTAAAAAACATAAAAAAATGCCTAAAATGAAAAAAACGTGTTCTTTTGTGTTTTTTTCATTTTGGTGTCTTTTTTTCAAAAAATAGTGATTTTTTGTGTTTTTTCAGCAGACTTATTTTTTCATTTTTAATGCATTTTTTCCAAAAAAAAAAACACATTGTTGTGACTATGTTCTAAAATATCACAAAAACTTTTTCCCCTCAGAAACTGAGGAAAAAAATGAAATAAGAAAATGATAATTCCACTTTGGCATTGTTTTTTATATGTGTGTGTGACTTTGTGTGTGTGTGTCTGTATATACACAAACACACATGTGCATGATTGCAGCTCATTTTCTTAAATCTTACTTCAAAGGTGAACTCAAAATTTTCATACCTAAATAAGAAAAAAAAACCAAGGCAGATACAGATATTTGGCTTTCATGAAGTTTTGGATTCAATGGCATTAATTGCTTTACATTTGCAAAAAATAGGAATCCTAAAGTCCAATCCATGCATCAAATTTTGAAAGTTTTTATCCAGACCTATAGATTTAAGTTGCGTAACTTCATTGCTGGAGCTTGATTTCAAAGAACAGCCAGAGTCCAGCTGGACAGCAAAAAAGTAGTCAATTGCTGAATTCACTTTATATATATACCTTGTCATGCCTGCATCCAGGTTTCTTGAAAAATGGTGCACCGATGCCCACATGACACAATACCCAAAGATAGAGTATTCAAACCAACTAGTTGTTTTAGGGCCTTGGGCCCTTCGCTAACCAGTGTCCACACTGACTTTGATAACTTAGGCTTTGCCGTTAATCCTTATAGCAAGTAGGTATACCGTGTACCAGCTTTCGTTTCATAATCAAGAACTCCAAACTATAGCCTTAGTCCTTTGACAATAACAAGATGTACATCCACGCACAGAAATGAGCTCAAAATTGGAAGCAAAAATAAAAACAGGACCAATTTGCAGGACTAAACCCACCTGTTCTTTGAAAATAACAGTTGCAGCATCCAATAAGAACTCCCTTGCAAGTTCCGGGCTCTTTGCATGCCTTTGAGGTCGAGAGCCATCACCATCAATCTCACTGCCATCCCTATCAACAGAATCATCATCCTACAAAAGGAAACTAAGACATCTTAACATTGATATGATGAACAAGAACTTTGGACACTTCTACAATTTGCAACATTATCATGACTTTAAGAATCATGATCAAGAAAAAATTCAGAAATCATTAGAAAGAACATATTACATCTTCTTCTTCAGCATCTTCTGCATGTTCAAAGAACTCTTGAATATTCTCCCCTTTGTTAATAGTAACAAACCCATCTCCCACCATTAGCCTGCGATGGACACATGCCCGGCCCTTTAAGGCATGTGCTTTCACAGCCAACTCAACACAACGACCATCAAGTCTCCAAGCTCGCAGTGTGATAAAGCACCCACTCAATCCAGATAAATCAAGACCATCCACTTGGACATTGCCATTCATACCAACATCCTGAAACCCACAAATGTCTGATTTTCCTTCTGCCGTTCCAACAGCCCATTCAAAGTGATGGTAAGTATCAGCAGCTTCACTGAAAGACTGGTGCCAATCAGCTTGAATTGAGGTATTTGATACCTGAAAAAAAAAAATCATGGATGGCCTATGTCACTATTATAGCTCAAATTTGTGTCCATTTATCAACAAAACAGTTCTGCAAGATAGAATAGATGTACAAGGTCATACTATTTCCACAAAGGGCAAGATGAATGTCATTAATGCATAATGGAAAAATAACAAAACAAACCACCATGTGAAACACTTGCAGAAAAGGTACCTGTTACCATAAGTTAACGGGAGAAAAATACTTCATCTAAGAAAGCACAACTAACAACACATACCTCGTAATGAAAGGCTGTATCTGCAACACAAAACCAATTGGTACAACGAGGTTCTCTTCTCATCCTCTTCAGTTCCTTCAATTCTTTGAACTCACGAATGACATTCCTTCTACAATCTCTGCAAAATCTTTTGCTGTCAAACCTGCAAAGATTAAAACTAATTCTTACAATTAACAATGAGAAGTGAAGATGAACATTAAATTGTCTGACAAGAGCACCATGTATACGCAACTGTAGCTATTTCTTGTACGGCTAAAGACACCCGTGAAACCAATATATATGGGAAAATGTTTGTTGCTAGACACCCATCTCATACCATGGATTAATTTTTTGGAACAAATTCACTGTTGCTCAAGCCCAATCCTTCAACAAGTTTAGATCTCCCATGTCCTAAGCAAGCATGTTAAACTACTCACATGAACACCATGTTATGGAATACTGACCTATATGTAAGTCTTTCAATAAAATCTTCCTCCTTCATGCGCAATAGAGAATTTCGTGTTCCATCACCCAAGGCAGACCAGAAATCCACAAGAGTTTCACAAGAAAGTCGTGCTGTATGCAGAGCACAAGTTTCTCTTGTCCCATGCCCCCTTCCATAGTTTATCATCCCTTGGCTTATCCAACCTCGAACTCCACCCCCACATGCATCAGGGTAAAGCAATTCCCTCTCATGCTCTCTTGCTCGTGCACTGTCAAAAACCTGAGAACAGAAAGATTGGTGCATAACTTACTTCAGGGAAAGAAGGAAGCAAAAAAAATATGATTAATCCTCTCTACTGGTACCAACGTCTCACGTACATTTTGAAGTGTATCAAGAGAAGCCCCATCAAGAAAGCAATTCAACAGAGTCAATGTCCCATCTCTGGTTGCAACTAAGCCTCCCCATGGATGAACCAATGGGTCATGGGCATCGTCGTGGCAGTGGAAGGACGCTCTCATGGATCCATAGCCACTCTTATTTCTACAGCTTGAAGATTTGGCATTGAAATTCCGTTCCTTCTCCTGTTGTAATGACTTCCCGTACATGACAATCTGCGAGAAGCCTTCAAGAAGTAGCCCATTACAGCGAGAACAGTAGAGATTCTTCCTTGCCTGTTCAAATAGCGCCTGTTTGTCGACTCTCAATAGCTTATGCCTCGATGCAGGTGACAGTTCACTCCAGAACTGATCCAAAAGTAACATTCATATAAGCAAATTACAAACTAAGCCGCCGAAAGCAACAAAATAATAGTCTATTTTACTAAAAAATGTACTCCAAATTGAGAGAAAGGAGAGAATGCAGCAGGCATAGCCGCAGAATAGCATAACAGGGCAAAAAACAAATCCTACAGTGATCAATGACTGGTTCAGCTCATCTTATTTCAGAAAACTGGCCTTATAGATGACTTGTAGAAATCTGTTGGTAGCCTAGCAACTACAATGGAACTTGTGATTGGATAAGCTAGTTAGCCTTTAGAGCTTCATATAAAATCGTTAGAAACTAAAAATCAATATTTTGACAAGCTTGTCAGACATCAAAGGAAAAGAAAACAGAAAGTAAAATCATCAATAAAGACACAAATTCGCTAAAAACTGTTAAAGTTTCTCCTGGAATCGGATGCAAGCACTCCACAATCGCATCAGATTTACCTTTCTCAAATATCATACACCCCATATGCAGCGAAAATAATCAATCAACAATTCCATCGCCTAACTAGGGACCACTGTTATTCATGAAAACACTAATTCATATCGAATACGTTATTAAACATACAGGTTTCCGATCGAAACTCCAAATAATTCTAAAGAAAACAAACCACATCCATTCGAGTTTCTCAAAACGTAAAAAAAGAAGGAGCTAAAGCCCAAAGAACGAAATCGGGCAGAACCAAAGAGGGAAAACCGATGGCGGTTTCAGGTTATGCGTTCACCTTCTGAAGCTGATCGTAGGTGACGTCGTCTCCAATCTTCGACCAGAGGCCGTTGAACGGCCTCGATCCAGAGACGCCCGAAGAATTACCGAGCTGAGCATTCTTCTGCGTAATTCCAGGCATTTTTTAGCCGATCGTGCGCGCTTCCATCCCCTCCGGATGAACCCCGCGACGATACTTGTCAATCTTCACCGCAGGACCCCGTCGATCGGTCGGATCGGATGACCAAGATTCGTAGACAACAGATCGGAGAATTGCCGGTGGAGATCTATCGGCGGAAGGGAAGAACGACGAGGAGGAAAAATGGAGGAGAAACGTGGGATTGGAGATGATGGCTCTTATAGTTCGGACTGGAGAAGATTAAGACGATTCTCGGATTTGGATCTGTCGCTCCGCTTTGCTATCTCGGCAGGCGGAGGAAAAAGAAAAAATATATAAATAAATATTTTTCTTTTCTTTTCTTTTCTTTTCCCTCTCTTTTCGAGCTTGATGCTAACAGATCATCGAACTGAACTGATCAAATATCGTTTAATCTTGCTCAAATTAGAAATCCAATTCGACTTCGAAAATTAGTTTCATCAACAGAAATTGTAACCAAATTTGAATTCGATTAGCAATCCGATTTGAATTTTCTTATGGCATCGATTTTATTGGGCTTTTAATCTAGTGGACAGATCAGCTTGTATTTCAGCAATTGACATCCTCTTTCCAAGGCTCACTTGTATGATGCAGCCAGAATTATGAAATTCTAAAAGTAAAATTCATATTATCGATGAAATGGGAATTGTGTTATCAAGCAAAGAGTTTTGCTTATGGAATTATACACTCATTTCAGAATCAAATTTCCAGAATTATGATCCTACCCTAAGGGGAGGAATTATGATTCCGGTATTCTAGAATTTTTTTTATCCTTTTTTTTTTCGGCACAAGGCAGGAAGACTTTGATTCATGAATTCTACAATTTTAATTCTCCTTTCATCAAACAAGTATTTCAATTCTAGAATCAAAATTCTGAACTATCAAATACAAAGGGAAATAGGAATTGGAATGAAAATTCCAATCTAATTTAAGGTAAAATATTAATTTTGCAATTCTAATTCCAAAATCAAAATTCTAAGCCATCAAACACACATAAAAAATGAGCACACTGAGCCTTGGAAAGAGCTCAACTTTTAGAATGAACTGGGCATGAGCTCAACTTTTACTACTAACTTGACACCAGCGTTTTGTAAGATCGTTTATTTTTAGTAACTGCTTTCATAGACTTTAGTATTATAAATATGATTTATTTCGTTAGAGGAGATGTTTGTCAGTTTAGTATCAGCCCATCTATAGCAGTTGTACCATTTGTTTAGTGAGTCATTCAGTAACTTCCTTTGGCCATCAACTCGAACTAATCAATCTGGACCATAGGTGTTTCTTGTGGATAGCTATTTCAAGTACTCCCCAATCATAATACGTCAGATATGAATCTCATGAAGAATTTGAACCTGGCTGAACGCTTTTGGTGTTCTTTAATACATGAAAATCAGAAGGACAATGGTGTTTTTGAGTGGCGAACAGGCGAGTTACACGTAAGAACTTGCCGTCGAGAAGGGGATGATGACTCAAAACAGCTGCTAATAACTCATAGGCTGAGGAGCAAAAAGAGGAATCTACTTAAAAGGTGTTTGCCTCTAGTTAGCTAGTTGTTGAGGTAATAGCTTGCCAAGTCAATTTCGAGTAGCTGATCCTCGTGGCTGAGTTGGCCATATTGAAACTGAAACTGGCTTACTTGTAAGCTTAATTATAAGGCATGTGTTACATGCTGATTTTGGACAACCTTCTCAACAACTAAGAGATCTACTTGAGCCTTCAACAATGTGATCTCACCCAATAGTTTTTTTTTCCATTCTTCTTCTTAGTAGTACCACAAAATGTTATTATTGGTCAATGCCAAGTACATATGTAGTGATTTCAAATTGATAGGTTAATTGCGCTCTAGCGTATCATAGACAGAAGTTGATTTTTTTTTTTTAGATGATAGTGGAAAGCTCTCTGAACTAAGAGTTTTTTGGTGTGCTAACACACTTTGAAGAGTTAAATTGTTGAATGCTGCATATTAAAGTTTCTCAAAGCTTGATTTGCATTCCTTCGAACAACTGGGAGCTGAGACAATTATTCTATCAAATGATATTGAGTGTGTTTCTGATCTCTTCTTGAAAAACAAGTGAGATATTCTTTGCAAAATTGTGTTCAATTTTATTTGTGACATTTCCATCAGGCACCCTTCTATCAAATGATAATGAGTATGTTTCTCATCTCTTCTTGAAAAACAACTAGGATTTTCTTAGCAAAATTGTGTTTAATTTTATTTGTGGCATTTCCAACAAGCACCCTTAGTTAGTTGGGGGATGAATTAGCAACAATTAGATTTTTTGAGAAACCTATTATGAAGAAATTTGATTTGGTTAAACAATATGCTCCTCATAAGCAACATTAATTTCCTAATAAACTCTATGTTATCTGTTATTCAATATGGTTCTTCCATTTCTATTTTCAAAATAACAAATTATAACCAATCAAAAGGATCATTTGACAAATCCAGAGAGAATTTAAAGCTCACTAATAATGAAGATTCAAAACATCATACATAAAGCCGTTCACAAGCTGAATTGAGCCAGCTCAAACCTAGCTCAAGTTTCATATGCCACAACTTAAGCTCAAGTTAACTAACTCGACATTGGCTCTCATGCTTATGAAGGTTGAACTCAACTCAATTAAGCTCAGATAAGATATGGTTTGAGCTTAACCAAAACATTTGTTAAAAAAAAAAATTATTTTTTTACATGAATGGTGATGACTAGTGCTGATTAGATTTTCTGAGAAATCTATTGAGAAGAAATTTGATTTGCTTAAAAAATGTGGTTATGAAGAACCATATCTGTTTTCTTTTCAAAATAATAAATTATAACCAATCAAAAGGATCATTTGATAAATCCAAGATAATTTAAATTCCACTAATAATGAATATTCCAAACATCATACATAGAGCTGTTTACATAGTTCTAGAGCTCAAAAGAAAACTGCAAACATCCTAGCAAGTTGAGGCTGCCATAAACCGAACCAAACCAACCTCTGAACTTTCTAGTCAACACGCAATAAGATGACTAACACCTGCTTGAAAGAAGATCAAAGAAAGTTCTAGAAACCTCTCCAAGGTGCTGGTTACATAGGTTTGCAGCTCCCTTGTCGATTCAATTCTGTCGAGATAAAATTAGATTGTTTCACCTAAGTAGAACAAAAAGGAGGAAGAAAACGCTCCCAAGGGGGAAGCAAACCCAATGGAAGAATGAGTGATCCGTTCCCTGGCCATCCACCAGGAGTTTCAAGTTTAATACTGATATTTCAGCAACAAATCTGGACATCTTTCGACGAAGGTGTCAGCCAAATATGAAAGGGGGGAGAGGACAACTGACCTGAGCCAGCTCAAAATTAGCTCGAGTGCCAGAAGCCACAACTTGAGCTCATGTTAACTTACTCTATATTAGCTCTCAAGCTTAAGAAGCATGAACTCAGCTCAACCTCATTTAGCTCAAGCTGAGATGTTTTGAGCTCAGTTGAGCCATTTATTATTATTATTTTTACATGAATGGTGACAACTAGTACCAATTAGGCAATTAGGTTTTTTCAAAAACCTATGGGGAAGGAATTGGATTTGGTTGAGCACTGTGTGTTTCAAAACCAATTTTAGTTTCCTAGCAAACTAAGTATGTTATCTAGTATTCAATATGGTTCTGTCATATTAAAAAAAAAAAGAATAACAGATTGCAACCAATCGGATCATTTAACAAATCCAAAGAGAATTTAAATTCCACCAGTAATAAAGATTGAAAGCATCATACATAAAGTTGTTCACAAATTAAGCTGAGCTAGCTCAAACCTAGCTCCAGTGCCATAAGCCACAACTTGAGCACAAGTTAGCTAACTCGGCATTCGCTCTCAAGCTTATGAAGCTCAAACTCGGCTCAATTAAGCTAAGGTCAAGATATGGTTTGAGCTTAGTCCAGCTATTTATTAAAAATTTATGTTTTTTACATGAATGGTGACAACTAGTACCAAAGATTCTTTGAGAAGCCTATTGATCAGAAGGAACTTGATTTGTTTAAACAATATGTGCTTCATAACCAATATTAGTTTCCTTGCAAACTAATGTTATCTAGTATTCAATATGGTTTGCCATATCTATTTTTTCACAAAATAACAAATTGTATCGAGTCTGACAGATCGTTTGATAAATTCAATAGAATTTAAATTCCATTGATAATGAAGATTCAAAACATCATTCATAAGCCTGATTTAGTCAAACTACTTATTAAAAGGTTAGTTTTACATTAATGCTGAATACTAGTATCAAATCAGATTTTTTGAGAACCTATTCAGAAGGAATTTGATTTGGTTAAACAATGTGTGCTTCATAACCAATATTAGTTTCATAGCAAACTAAATATGTTATCTAGTATTCAATATGGTTCTGTCATATCTTTTGTTTTTTCAAAATAACAAATTTTAACGAATAAAAAGGATTATTTGATAAATCCAGAGAGAATTTAATTTCCTCTGGTAATGAAGATTCAAAACATCATAGCTAGAACTGCCCACAAGTTGAGCTGAGCCAACTCAAACTTAGCTTGAGTTCCATAAGCCACAACTTCAGCTCAAGTTAACTAACTGGACATTGGCTCTCAAGCTTATGAAGTTCAAACTCAGCTCAATTAAACTCAAGCCAAGATATGGTTTGAGCTTAGTCGAGCTATTTATTAAAAAATAATGCTTTTTACATGAATGTTGATAACTAGTACCAATTAAATTCTTTGAGAAGCCTATTGATCATTAGGAATTTAATTTGGTCAAACAATATGTGCTTCAATACCACTAAATATGTTATCTAATATTCAATTTGGTTTCATCAAATCTTTTTTTTTTCAAAATAACATATTGTATCCAGTCAGACAAATCATTTGATAAATTCAATAGAATTATCGTTTGATAAATTCAATAAAATTTAAATTCCACTGATAATGAAGATTCAAAACATCGTTCATAAGTCGGGCTTAGTCAAGCTACTTATTAAAAAATTATTTTTGCATGAATGGTGAAGACTATTACCCAATTAGATTTTTTGAGAAACCTATTCAGAAGGAATTTGATTTGGTTAAACAATATGTGCTTCATAACCAATATTAGTTTCAAGGCAAACTAAATTTGTTATCTGGTATTCAATATGGTTATGTCATATCTTTTTTATTTTTTTTCAAAATAACAAATTCTAACCAATCAAAAGAATCATTTGATAAATCCAAAGAGAATTTAAATTCCACTAATAATGAAGATTCAAAACATGATACATATTACTCTTTACAAGCTGAGCTAAGCCAACTCAAACTTAGCTTGAGTGGCATAAGCCACAACTTGATCTCAAGTTAGAACTCAGCTCAGTTAAGCTTAAACAGAGATATGATTTGAGTTTAGTCAAGCAGTTTGTTAAAAAATTATTCTCACCCCTTGCTAACCATAAGGAAACCCATTTGAACTACTTCTCTTTTATGAGAATATTGTGAAATCTTTTCTATATATTTCCTTTCCATGAACTTCATGAAGTTTAAGGGAGCTGAGTTTGTTAGCTTGAACTTGATTCATTAACTTAAGAGAGCCCATGTCCTAACTATGACTCAACTTGTTTTTTAAATAAGTCAAGTTTTAGTTGAGGTTAACCGAGTGAGTTTGAGTTGTGCTCGAGTTGCCATTAAATAACTTTTTGAACACCTACAATCATACATTTATCAATCAAACAAACATTTAGCAATGAAAAGAAAGATTTGTTGTCTAGGTCCATCCTCTTTTTAAATGGAATGACCAAAGAATCAAATCAATTTCCAAAGTATCCTTTTCTTATAGTCCTTGTCCTAGGTATTGACAAAACATGAAAGCATAAGTGAAAATTATTGTTTCCAAAAAATTTGGAATCTTGCAAGATCAAGTTACTGACTTTCTATTCAAGTTCAAGAACATGAAAAAAGAACTATAAAGTTGAAGTAACTCACTTGAAATGCCTTTCATAACATCATGTTGTATAATTAGATAAAATAAAGCATTATTGAATGGCTGCTCTATTACTTGCCAACCCTTTGGTTCTTTCTTGTTCATGTTCATTTAGTTTCTCCTTTACCCTTGGATGCAATGTAAGCATTGAATTTGGCAATCTCCAAAAAAAGTCCAAATTGTCTTGTACTTTCTATTTTTAAATACTTATAAAATTCCCATGCAGAGAATCAATATTTGAATGGATACACGTGTCCTCAAACATATAGAGATACAATCAAATTTATTCACATATTCTTTGAAGCATTTATTATTCATAGAATGTAGGAAGCAAATTAAAGTTCTTGCACTGCTTGTGTCAGCCCTCCCAATTCTTTTGAGTCCCATTCTTGCAAACATACTCCCAAGTAGGAATATTCCCCTTTTATTGGTAGTATGGTAAAGAAGTAAATCCTACTAGTACTACAAATTTGGTATAATTGAGTTGACAAATTGATTTATTATTTAATTTCATAATTTAATTTTTTATGTTTGAATAAGCATATCTTTTATCTTATGGTGTGTTTGATCCCCATGAATCATATTGGGGAATGAAGTTTCAGATTTTTAAAACCCGTTCCTCTCCAACAAATGTTGGACAAATTTTTTGCTCATTTGAGGTCTACACAGGGATGTTGGTTCCCAAATTTTCATCCCACCCAAAGGAGTCATACATGTTTTCAAGAAAGGAAAACTTGGCAATTGGCACCCACCCAGTGACTGAAACCCATCCTATGGTCATCCACTTGATGGCACAATAGCTGGCAGATGGCCTTTAGATGATCACCTATCAGATGATGTGATGAGGAGTGGTACAGTCAGACATTCGTCCACCATTTACTATGAAAAGAAGAAAGAAAGAAACCCTTGACAAAGAGGGTTTTAGGCAATCAAAACCCTTGGTATATATGCCTTTGTTCTCCTAAAACCCTTTACATACAGGGTTTCTAGTGTTCGAAAGGGTTTCAATCACCTAGAGGGTTATATATATATTACCATCGTTCGACTAGAAACATGTTGTTGTGGTAGTGTAAGGGATTGCCTTGCTATCATGCCATCAATTTGTTCCCATTCAATCAAACAACAAAAAATAACTCTTGGAATGAGAATTTGACACACTGATGCCAAAATGGAATTGGTAATTTTAATCCCATTTCACCTTTACATAGAACAAATTTCTAAAAACTTCATTCAAAAGCTTGTGGGAGCAAATGTTACCTCCAATGTCCACAAAAACTAATTCATTTCCTTTAGTTTTAATTTAACCTTAAACAATTAAAGTTAAATTTTTCCATTCAATCTAACTTTGTTCTTCATAAACATTTCTTACCATATGATCTACATCATTATTGATGTTACAATGAGGAGCAACAATCCTTGCTTCATTTTTTTCTAGGGGGAGTCATTCTAATCTTATGTATAGATAAAACTTTATACTATAGACATCTTAATCATGGACAAACTACACATTAAGGATAAAAGAGAGCCCAATGATCCACATACTTAGACTCTTGAAATTTTGTTTGTTGATGTTTTATCATCTCAATATTAAGGTTCTAGCATGAAAAACATTATGCTACTCCTTTTTGAGGCATGAATAGCTTGCTACAAAATTCTTTGTATCATCTAGTCAGATCACCCCATCAACAATTATTTCTTTTTCCTCAAAATTGAAATTAAAAAATTGCTTATTTATGTGCACACTACTCTACTCTTTTGAAATATTTGAATAAGTTTGTTACCTAACCAAACATAAATTGTAACACCCTAAAATTTAATCTTGTGTTGAAGATTGTGAGAAATCTTCAAGGGCTTATAAGAGGATTGATTAAGAGATCTATCATTTTGATTCCTAACCTTTTTGGGGTTGGAACAAAAGCATCTAGAGGGTAGATTGGAATTTGCTAAATTAGGATCTATAGTTATCAAACCATGGTTCAATACTCGGACTTGCATGTCATATGTGTGGACACATGTACCTTAAGAGAGAGTGGCTTGTAACACCTCAAAGTTTAAGTCCTACGAGGGTATGTAGGGGGTTACTCAAGCGAATCATTGTCCTAGTTCTTACCCTTGTTGGAACTAGAACAAAGTAGCAGAGGAGGTAGGTTGGGATGGTCGGGCAAACCAAGAGCCTAATCTCAATGTTATAGTTGGTATCAAAGCATTTTTCAAATGCTTAGATGGTGTCCTCTATGCATAGATGTATGTGCTTTAGAAGAGGAAGTTTATATGAACTCGAAGTTTAGTCCCATATTAAAAATTGGGGAAAATCTTCAAAGAAACAAGGGTTAGTTTAATGATCTATTGCACTGCTTCTTAACCTTTTTCTGGCTGGAACCGAATTAACTAGAGGGTAGGACAAGATCCAACAAATTAAGTGCCCAAGCCTGGTGGGAGAGTGGATCAGTTGTTGCATAAACATATCTTGATGACTATTCACCATTATGAAATTTATCAATTTAATTAAGTAGAAGCTTATGAGCAAAAGCATTTACAATTATGTGTGTGTATTTGATAATGAATTTGCATCCACATGTATAGATACATATTATACATTAAGAACAAAATGGTCTTTATCAATTCCTTATTTTATGTGTTACTATCTTTGAGAGACCAAAAAGCTACTAAAATAAGAAAGTTGCAATATCTTTATTAGCATTTTTAGAGAAGATGGTAGGGAAGAATCCTTGAGGGGGGTGGCACAACATAAGGAGAAGAAGTTGGTGGATGGTCAATTTTGGTTTTGATTCCCTATCACATCAACTTCTTGTATTACAAAAAAGGGCATCAATATAAAAGTTGAAGTATAGGGGGGTGTCACATGATGCATCAAAAACAGGCCTAGTAAGTTGTGTCATCCTTGTAGAAATAAGTTGTTTTTTCTTGTTGGGTCTATGACAACCTTTTTTCAAGTGTAGCTTCTTAGAGATCTTCATTGACTTATGTTGTTATACTAAGTTTTAAGTGGCTCAATTATTGTTGGACATGCCTATATGCTCAAAGGCTTCTCTTTGTTTTGGGTTTTGTGAAAGGCTTGTTCACATCTGATTGCATAATATCTTGCTTTTTCTTATTTTTTCATAGTCATTGATAGCAAAACTTCTAAACACAAGGTAATCTGCTTACCCTCAATCCTTGCAATGGCGACAAGGAAATGAGAGGAAGTACTGCAATTTGTAGCTAATTCTTGAGATAGATAACATGGCATGCACTTAGACAATTCACATTTAGTATATGTAATTTAGTTGGAAAGAATGTATTTGGGCAAGTTATTCTTTTCACTAAAGAGGTAATCACAAACATGACCAACTTCTAATAAAATGTATAAGAATCTGATTGAAATGCAAATCTAATCTCTAAACACAATAAACAGCCAGAAAAATCTAAACTTTGATAGTCAAGTTTAGTAAAACCAATTTTGAAACTCAATTTTTCCCTTAATAAAGACTACTAAAACATGAATTTGACAAGTTGCTTAGACCCTAGACAAACCAAAAGCGTAGAGGAATAAAAAAAATCAAATGAATGTCACAAATCAAAATTTGGGAGATTGTTGTCTTACCTATTGACATGCAGGTTCTAGGAAGAACTCTAGCCAAATAACAATCAAATGAAGCATTTTTTTTGTTCTGCAGTAACATGACCCTCAAATAGAGACTGATCTACTATTGGCACCCAGATCAAGGAGAAGTAAAATAAAAAAGAATTAACAAAAAAACACCAAGAATCAAGGGTGTCACCAATAAAGAGTGCTTCTAAAGAATTGGCAAGATCAAGCTTAATCTTGACAACTTTGGATGGCTCTCCATCGTTGCTTCAACCTATTTATGACTTGTGCATGCCATAAGGATGCTACCATCACTACAAGAAGGAAAAAAAATACAAAACATGCAGCAAAACTCGAACATAAGACATGGATTGCTGCACTTGAAAATTGGCTCTATCATATGCAACTTCCAAAAAAGAGTTAAATCTATACCCAATAATGAAACATAATCTAAACACACTCACCAATGCTTTGACATAAAAAATATACAAGCACAAGTAGAGCTGCACACAAGCCGAGCCGAGCTCGAGCTGCCCTCGGCTCAAAAAACTTAAGACCAAGCTTGACTCAAGTCATGCTCCATAGAATAGGTTCTACTCGAGTCAACTCTACTTGACTATATAGTGTCGAGCTCAACCTCGACTCACTTAACTTGTTTATGTTAACCTGTTTTGTTTCATTTGACTTGTTTAACTTGTCAACTCATTTAATGTCACGACCCAATTTTTGACACCAAAAATTTTCTTTTTCATTTCATAAATAATTGCGGAAGCAACATTGAGTCATGACTAAAACATAAACAAATGCATTGTATTAAAATAAAACACTTGGACCCAACTAAGATAACTACTAAGCCCAAAACCGACGCAGTGTCCAGAATGCCAATGCCCGTCCATCACAAAGCCTGAGGTCGTCACTCCATGAGCCAGAATCTATCGTGTACTACCTGTAGAGTAGAAAGAGGGGTCAGAATTCCTCTGAGTATGAGAAAATCCAGCCATGAATGAAACATGGCCCATCAAAATAATACTTAGTTCCATAAAACGATTCCAAAAGGCCTTATGAACTACAACCATAAGTTTTCAAAAACTTTACACATACTAGAGTTACGTCACATCATCAAAACAGAACGAGGTATGCACAACCTCCAAAATTTCGTAGGCTTCCAACCGTGGTTCTCTAGCAATGTCATGGTCATCGTGTCGAGCAACAGAAAACCCCATGGGCACTCATGGGCGGAACGGAAAATCTCTTCACCAGGCGATCCAACGGATCGAGGGCACCTGCAGTGAAGCCTCCTGAGATATCCCAGATCGCCGCTGCAGCAGCATGGTCTCTCTAGGAACCCGGGGTGAGAGACCAGGAGACATCGCTCCCACACAGAAAACACAACGAAATCCCGGGCCCTTGTGCCGCCCAATACCCTGTGGGCCCTCCAGTACAGACAGAAGAGTGGATGGCAATGGGAAACCCTCGCGCGCCACTCCTCCCGAGACAAAACCAACACTGGGCAACACAGAAAGCTCGCACTCGCATAAATCATCGCACAAAGTTCACGTTTCGCCTTCGAATTTCAAAAGTGAGGGTTTTTCCTTTCTAGACATCGTCTAGTACCACTCATAGAAACCGCCCTCAGGCTCAGTTTCCCACACAACAAAAATAAGCTATTTTATAACTTGCCTTAATGACCACAGAACAAAGTTGCATAAACATGCAACAGTACAAAGCATACCACATCCAGAATAAACACAAAAATTGCTACTTAGAAACAATAGAGTTCAACATCCTTTTTCTGAAATTTAACTAGAACAAACACAACAATACATTTCTTATTTCACACAATTATCTGAAAACCCCCTTTTTGCTATTTCTAAGAACTCGGAAGGTGCTATTTCGTTATTTCGTATGAGGTATTAGGCTCATGGTGAACATAACTTTCACGAGCCTCTTTTTGCAAAAGATTTTTAGCAAAAGTGAGGCGGCATGAACATTTAATTATTATAACAGCTTTTCGGTATATTTTGCAAATTCTTGGACCCGCTTTGAAATTTTCCAATTTTTCTACATAAAGGGTCGAAACCCTCGTTTCTCTCATTTCTTGGCCCCTTTTTCTCTCTCCTCAAGGCGTCTTCCTCCTCTCGCTCGACCATCGGTGGGCGACTGCTTCCCCAGCATCTTCAGCAACCCGAATCAGAGGAAAACGAGGCCCGAGGGGGAGCTCGTCTTCTTCTTGCGCGCCCGACGGTGGAGTCTCCTTCGTTTCCTATGAGGACGAACGAGGGAGNTGTTGGACGTGCGCTCCTCTAATGCTGCAGTACAGTTACAAATTTATCTCTATCTTTTCCTAAAATATCTCATTTATGATAAACTTGACACATTTGGAATATTCATTAAGAATCATTTAATCTTCCATTTATGAATCCTCTCCATTTTACAATCCAAATGTTTAAGGAGACCTTAACCGAAAATCGTGGGTCTTACATTCTCCCCCCCTAAAAAGAAATTTCGTCCTCGAAATTTGAACGTATCTTATTGAAATAGTTGAGGGTAACTCTTTCTCATGTCCTTGCTGGCTCCCACGTTCATTCCTTGATGTCATGATGTTGCCATTCTACTTGGACTAGGATGGTCTTTTTTTTGCAACACATGCTCCTTTCGATCTATAATCCGTAGTGGTTGTTCTTCTGTTGTTATGTCTTTTTGCAAATCAACTTTTTCGTAGTCTATCACATGCAAAGGATCATGTATATACTTTCTTAACATCGGCACGTGAAATACTAGATGAACAAGACTATATTGTGGTGGGAGTGCAATTCGATATGCAACCTTTCCAACTTTTTCCAGAATCTCGAATGGACCAATGTATCTTGGGCTTAATTTCCCCTTCTTTATGAATCGAAAAACACTTTTAGTGGGTGATATCTTGACAAAAACATGATCTCCAACTTCAAAGGCCAAATCTCTTCGTCGTTGGTCTGCATAACTCTTTTGTCGACTTTGAGCAGCCAAAAGTTTCTTTCTAATGATGTTGACCTGATCAGTGTAATGTTGGATTACTAAGGGATCCTCAATCTTGTTGTCTCCAATCTCAGTCCAACATGATGGTGATCTATAAGGTCGACCTTTCTTCAAACGGTGTCATTCCAATGCTAGAATGATAGCTATTGTTGTAGGCAAATTCAGCTTACTTTACATGTTTATCCCATTCACCCTTCCATTACAACACACAAGCTCTTAACATATCTTCAAGAGTTTGAATTGTCCGCTCAGATTATCTATCTGTTTGTGGATGAAATGTTGTACTCAGTTTCAATTTTGTTCTCAACACTTCCTGTAACATTCCCCAGAATTTGGACGTAAATCTCGGATCTCTGTCAGAGATGATTGATTTAGGGGTTCCATGAAGTCTCACAATTTCATCAACATACAAATCAGCTAGACTTTCAAGTGATTGTGAAACTTTGATGGAAGGAAATGTGCATATTTAGTTAGGCGGTCTACCACTACCCAAATAGCATCATGCTGTCGTCGAATACGTGGTAACCCCACTATGAAATCCATGGTGATGTCTTTCCATTTCCATTGAGGAATCTCTATTTGTTGCATCAAGCCAGCTGGTCTCTGATGTTCAACTTTAACCTGCTGACACACCATACCTTGAGACAAACTCAACAATCTCTTTCTTCATTCTTGGCCACCAAAGGTTTATTCTTAAATTTTGATACCTCTTGGTGCTTCCTAGATGTATGGGGTATCTTGTTTTGTGTGCCTCTTCTAGCAACTTCCTTTTCACTTCTGGATCATTCGGAACCCACAATCTACCATTGAACCATACAAATCCTTCGTCATCTTCAGAATAAGGAGTTTCTTCCTCCTTGTGACACTCAAGTTATCAACTTTGCAAATTCAGGGCTCTGTTTTCGTTTCTCAATAATTTCCTCAAGAAATATATCTCGAATTATTTCAATACACTTCACTGTTCCATTATCATCTCGTAATGGATGCCATTGCTCAAAATCTTCCACCAAATTCCATGTCTGCATTAACAATTCCGCAGCTTTAGTAGGCGCCTTTCTGCTGAGTGCATCAGCTATCACATTATCCTTTCCTGGATGATACTTTATCTCAAAGTCATAATCTTTGAGATATTCCAGGCATCTTCTCTGTCTTAGATTCAATTCCTTTTTGCGAGGACAAATACTTTAGAGATTCGTAGTCAGAAAATACTTCAAACTCCACACCATAAAGGTAATGTCTCCATATTTTTAATGCAAATACCACAACTCCTAATTCTAGATCATGCGTTGAATAATTTTTCTCATGTGGTTTCAGTTGCCTAGAGGCATATGTTATGACTCTGTTTCCTTTTATAAGCACTCCTCCATAACTTGCTCCTGAAGCATCAGTATATACCACAAACTCTTTTCTCCCTTTTGGTAGTGTTAGAATTGGAGCATGGGTCAAACTGTCCTTCAACATTTGAAAAATCTTCTGACAGTCGTTTGTCCATGTAAATTTAACTCCCTTTCGTACCAGTTTAGTCATTAGAGTTGCAATTTTTGAAAAATCCTTAATGAACTTCCTGTAGTAACATGCCAAACCAAGAAAACTCCTGATTTCGGTCACATTGGTTGGCGCATTTCATGGTTGTACAGCTTCTACCTTAGCCGGATCAACTGCCACTTCCTCCTAAGAGATGATGTGTCCCAAACAAAATTATTTTGTCTAGCCAAAACTCACACTTGGAGTACTTGACATACAGTTGATCTTGTTTCAAAATTTGCAACACATGCTCGAGATGTACCACATGTGATGCTTAACACTCTGGGTACACTAACACATCGTCGATAAATACTATGACGAATCGGTCCTAGTACTCATGAAATATCTGATTCATGAGATCCATAAAAGCTACAGTAAAAACACAACCATTTAAGACAAATATAAAACTTCAAAACTCAATATTCACAATAAATCAAAAACACCCTTCTTTAATTTGCTCGAATGACATTTCCTCTGCTTGTGATCGACATTGGCATTGGACATGGACTCTAGACACTGTGCTCTGATACCAAAGTTGTCACGACCCAATTTTTGACACCAAAAATTTTCTTTTTCATTTCATAAATAATTGCGGAAGCAACATTGAGTCATGACTAAAACATAAACAAATGCATTGTATTAAAATAAAACACTTGGACCCAACTAAGATAACTACTAAGCCCAAAACCGACGCAGTGTCCAGAATGCCAATGCCCGTCCATCACAAAGCCTGAGGTCGTCACTCCATGAGCCAGAATCTATCGTGTACTACCTATAGAGTAGAAAGAGGGGTCAAAATTCCTCTGAGTATGAGAAAATCCAGCCATGAACGAAACATGGCCCATCAAAATAATACTTAGTTCCATAAAACGATTCCAAAAGGCCCTATGAACTACAACCATAAGTTTTCAAAAACTTTACACATACTAGAGTTACGTCACATCATCAAAACAGAACGAGGTGTGCACAACCTCCAAAATTTCGTAGGCTTCCAACCGTGGCTCTCTAGCAATGTCATGGTCATCGTGTCGAGCAACAGAAAACCCCATGGGCGGAACGGAAAATCTCTTCACCAGGCGATCCAACGGATCGCGGGCACCTGCAGTGAAGCCTCCTGAGATATCCCAGATCGTCGCTGCAGCAGCATGGTCTCTCTAGGAACCCGGGGTGAGAGACCAGGAGACATCGCTCCCACACAGAAAACACAACGAAATCCCGGGCCCTTGTGCCGCCCAATACCCTGTGGGCCCTCCAGTACAGACAGAAGAGTGGACGGCAACGGGAAACCCTCGCGCGCCACTCCTCCCGAGACAAAACCAACACTAGGCAACACAGAAAGCTCGCACTCGCATAAATCATCGCACAAAGTTCATGTTTCGCCTTCGAATTTCAAAAGTGAGGGTTTTTCCTTTCTAGACATCGTCTAGTACCACTCATAGAAACCGCCCTCAGGCTCAGTTTCCCACACAACAAAAATAAGCTATTTTATAACTTGCCTTAATGACCACAGAACAAAGTTGCATAAACATGCAACAGTACAAAGCATACCACATCCAGAATAAACACAAAAATTGCTACTTAGAAACAATAGAGTTCAACATCCTTTTTTTGAAATTTAACTAGAACAAACACAACAATACATTTCTTATTTCACACAATTATCTGAAAACCCCCTTTTTGCTATTTCTAAGAACTCGGAAGGTGCTATTTCGTTATTTCGTATGAGGTATTAGGCTCATGGTGAACATAACTTTCACGAGCCTCTTTTTGCAAAAGATTTTTAGCAAAAGTGAGGCGGCATGAACATTTAATTATTATAACAGCTTTTCGGTATATTTTGCAAATTCTTGGACCCGCTTTGAAATTTTCCAATTTTTCTACATAAAGGGTCGAAACCCTCATTTCTCTCATTTCTTGGCCCCTTTTTCTCTCTCCTCAAGGCGTCTTCCTCCTCTCGCTCGACCATCGGTGGGCGACTGCTTCCCCAGCATCTTCAGCAACCCGAATCAGAGGAAAACGAGGCCCGAGGGGGAGCTCGTCTTCTTCTTGCGCGCCCGACGGTGGAGTCTCCTTCGTTTCCTATGAGGACGAACGAGGGAGNTGTTGGACGTGCGCTCCTCTAATGCTGCAGTACAGTTACAAATTTATCTCTATCTTTTCCTAAAATATCTCATTTATGATAAACTTGACACATTTGGAATATTCATTAAGAATCATTTAATCTTCCATTTATGAATCCTCTCCATTTTACAATCCAAATGTTTAAGGAGACCTTAACCGAAAATCGTGGGTCTTACATTTAACTTATTAACCCATTTAACTGATTCAATTATAATGAACTGATTTACGTATTCGAGATGAGCCAAGGTGAGTTTAAACAAGTTGAGATCTTACAACTTGAACTTGACTAGTTTCACATTTCAAGTATAAATTGAAACTCAAACTTGGCTAGTTTCACAATACAAATGAGTCAAGCTCAAGTCGAGTTTTTTTGAGCGAGTTTGAGTCAAGCCTGAGTTGGCTCGACTCATTGTGTAGCCCTAGGCACAAATAATGTGGCCTATTAAATAGAACAAAAAAAAAATCAAGCTACCACACCTAGGAAATAAAACCCAATCAGATAATACCAAAACAACAAATAATGATTAAAATCTATAAAGAAACCTAAACATTAGGCTCATCCACGACCTGGAACATGTTCCTAGGCAGCTAAAGGCACTATAAACATCAAAAAACAAGAGTACAATGTAAAGTTAAACAAAAATAAGACAAAATATTGAGGTGGCTTCTAAAACACTATACTAGAGTATGATAAAACTATTCTTTGATAAAACTTAATACATAACAACAAGTACTAGAAACCTAATGCAAATCAATTGTAAAAGCAGTCTAATGTCCACCTCCCAACATGTCCTTTGGAGACTCTAAAGATCTGAAAGAAGAAAAATGTGGTGTTGACTAAATGAAACCAATCCAATAGATGCTCCCAATCTCTACTACTAGTGATTTCCTTTCACAATACTAACTATAATTAGAAATGTATGCCTAGAACGATGAATAGACAACATCAAGAACACCCTACACTAGCTCAAAAAGTAAAAGCATGGAAACAAGAATTTTAGTGGAGTATCTGATCAGCAAGTGATTGATTCTCACTCTAGCTGCTAGTTGGACACTAGGTCATCAATGGCTAGGATTTCCCTTTTTTTTTATAAAAAAAAGGAAACATGCTCGTCTCAGTTAAATGAGAGAGGAAACATGCTCGTCTCAGTTAAAACATGCTGAAAATAGAAAGAATATTCAAAAATCAAAACATGCCATGAAAAATCTTAAGCTACAATATGTGTGTTGCAAAACCTTAATTTATGATGCAATGCAAACGTGTGAACCAAGAAGAAGGTAATGAATTAACTTGGGTTGGAAAAGAAGTATGCCTCTAAGAACAGTATGCCTCCATTGACATGAGTCCTCCAACACCATAAAGATATTGGCTATAGAGAAATAAGCAATGAAGAAGGTTCTCTATCTTCATGCACAAATAAGAAAGATTTCTGGTCACCTTAACTGCAATATTGAGTATTTAGAAAAGCATCTCCATGACTAAAGTGCTTTGGATGTCCCTCTCTAGATGTTTATATAGATCTTCAAAACCTTAGTTGCTTAAATTTCCATAGATATTGATAATACATTTAAAAAAAAAATCCTATTGTGTGCCACTTGCAAGCTTGTAGAGGTTGGAGTGTATCCTTGGGACATGAATCCAAGTTGAGGACCAAATATGGAGAAGAACCCAATGTTCTCCATGAACAAAAATAATGATTTTTCCCTTAGGGAGTCTATTTTAATCTATTTTGCTGGTTTTAGCTCTATTTTGGAGTAAATTTGGACCAAAGCTCCTTGCAACACATTTCAATACATCCATGTCAAACAATAAAAACACAAAAAACACATAAAAAGTTAAGAAACATACATTTAATGTATTATTAGAATCCTATATTCACATGTTGCTAATCCTCCAACAACATTAAGACTATGAAAGAATGAGAGGAAACTAACTAGCAAACTAAAAGCACATGAATGAGAGCAAACAAACCATTATATAACATCTGAACAAGCCTAACTCATTTTTGCAGAAATCGTTGTCACATTTAACATATGCAAGAAGCCCTTTAAACCTAGGAATTTGATCCTTGTGGACAAGTGAGGTCTGATAAGGCCTTCAAGAAATGATACCTACAAACAACAACTAATATCTAGTATGCACATCAATATTGTTAAATGCATGTGCATCACAATGTATCAAATAAAAAGCACCTCAAAAAGTAATGGTGAGGCGTAGTTGACCTGATAAGATGATGCGTACCCAGTGCGCATGAGGTGACATCTAAAACAACTATTCTGGCACTTTCGAAATGGCGGAAGATGCATCCCAGCAATAGCCACCATCGGGAGAAGTCTTTCCATACCATCACATATAAAAGCTTTTCAACTTCCGAAAGGGGTTTCTCATTCTACATCCACCTGACAATGTCGTTAGAGTATCCATGTTCTTTAGTAGACTCTCTCACAACTATTGCATGACCTTATGTGAATATTTGATTAAGCTCTTATGATCATTCATACCAATCCTTCCTATCTTTCTCTCCTCCTGTTGAATGGTTGATGCTTGTCGACAAGAATAACAAATTGGCCGACAACAAATTCTTACAAGTTCTCCAAGATATCAGATGTTTTTTTGTTAATCTATGTTGTATTTGACATCTGGATTTGATATTATGAGACATGAAAATTTATTTTATGGAACCAAACTTATCAACTTCATTTCATCGTTATTAGGTATATAGTTATAAGTTCTTATATGTTAAACAATTTATTTTTCATTTCACAAGTTTTATGAATTGAAAGTCAAAATTTTCTTTCTTTTGTGCACATATAGGAGCTAACAATGAGGCAACAAAGTAACACAACTTGGCACAACTAATTGCTAGTGCTCCATTTTTCGATGTCTTTGTTTTTGTCCTAATAATACCTATGTGCATTGATAACAATGTCCTTATAATAACTATGTGCATTCATAACAAGTCCACATCTTCTATCACATCATCAATAGTAAAACCATGGACATACCTTCTAAATATGCAAGAACACATGACACTGTATAACGAGTGATTTTTGAACAAAAGTGCTACAACATGTACATGTACTCATGCCTTAAAAGAGGCTCTTTTGTTTTGCTGTTTATTTCTTTAATACGAGTTCCTGAAATATTATTTTTCCCACTTCATTGCATCTTATCATTCTACCTCACAATTAGATGAACCAACCTTTCCTCTTGAAAACCTTGTCTTTTTTCCCAATGCATGTAGACTTTCTGATGTGATCAATTGATTTATCCACTAAGGCAGAATAGGTTGATTGTTCACTCCATGATAGGGAAGTATCTCTTTCTCAGGTTGTATCTTCTTCTTCACCAATGCAGTCAACCTTCAATGCAATCAATTAAATTCTTCATTGATGTAGAATATGTCATTGTTTACAAGACATTAGATATTATGCTACATATATATTATGCTAAGTAATGTCTTCTAGTAGGTCCCAAAAGAATTTTGGCAAAAAAGCATAAAGAATGTGTCATAATTTATTCAACAACATTTAATAAAAAGAACAAATGTGTTGTCATATACTCAATGGCATTTAAATAAAGTTGTGAGAAAAGCCTCATACTCTATCGAGAGCATTTAGTTAAGAACATGAGTTTTAAGTCTGGTAGATTTTTTTTTTCATTAGGCATTTGTGAGAACTGATTGTTCAAAACTCACCATGCTCGTTATAGGGGTAACACACACATCAGTCCTAAGAATGTTCAAAACGCACCACACTCGTTATAGGGGTAACACACAAATCAGTCACAAGAATATTTCATAAAAATTAATTTTTAAAGTTTGAATGCTTTTTCTTGGAATTTATGTACATACTGATAAAGGAAGGAAACGACAAATAAACTTAAGAACCTCTTCCCACTACTTTGGAAAAATAGAATGACATTAACAAAAACTTAAACATCTAAGCCCAAATTGAAATTTTACCATCACATCCTCTTTCAAGATTTCAAATAATTAATAGAGGTCGATTTTCCTATTATGGTTTAACATGGGAAGACATAGAATCCCCTCTTCCCATGTGATCACGTGCCTCGAGGAGGCTCTCTGCTAGGACCCCTTGAGACACATGTTTATAGGGGTAGGGCAGATTCCATGCCCTCCCCCATTATGTCATAAGACATAACAAGCTATGCAATTAATGTATTGTAGGATCAATTTTTGTAAAAGCTCTATTGATGAAATTTTCAAGAGGCAAAGACATAAGAAAATTAAAATTCTTAAGAAACCTAATCAAGAGCATCTTTTAGCAAATCTATAGAAAAAAAGCTGAACAGGTTTTAACTTGTAATAGCGTTTGAATGACACATTGAACATATGGTTTTTGAGAAAACTTGGTTTTGTGGAAATCAAATTTTTAGTGAGTTTTAGTATTTGAGAAACATGATAAAAAACTATTTTTTGTATTTGAGAAACATTATAAAAGCGAGGTTCACTATACAAAACCTGGTTTTTGTTTGGATGAGAAAAATGGGTTATGGATGTGCCTTTTAAAACTAATTTCAGCTTACGATAGTTGAAATTGTGGGGTGGAAAAGCGTTGCAAATTGAAAAGTTCACCAACATAGTTTCCAACCAAGGCATTTTGTCAAGAAGTGGTAGCAACAACGTTGAGTCATTGAAAAATTTCCTCTTGTTTCTCATTAACGTTCTTATCAAATTTGCTTCTCAATTGCACACTTCTTGGAAAAATTATAGACCGAAACTCTCTGGTGCCTTCATATATTAATTTATAAAGAAACATCTTCATACCAAATGTGTGTTCAAAGGAGCAAGTAAACAACAAATTCTGAAATACCTTTATCACAAAGGACAATCTATCTTATAGATGGCATGCATCAAAACATATTCAGATGCAGTGATGCTCATATAACAATGTGATTCAAAAAACATGGCTAACTTCAAGCAGCCCCCTTGAGCTTCTTTCCAATGCCAGTAATGTACTTGCCCTAATGGAAAAGCCTGTGCTAGTTTGAGCTCAATTGGCTTTTTAGAACCATCACCAGAAGAGGTGCTTGTACCATAAGGACTGCTGCCTTTGATATGCTCCATCTCAAAAATTTCCACTCCAAAAGCATAGCCCAAAGACACAAATACTATTCCATGATTAACCTGTCAACTTGCATAAATGAAATTAAAACTAGGTAAACAAATAAGATACAAATGCAACATCTCCATATTCTAAAACTCAGTGAAATAATTTGATCATATAAGTGAGGATTCCCCATATGCCAAGAAGATGAAAGAACAAAAAATGCTCATCCTTGAGCATGGCAGACAAAAGATAAACAAATGATACAAGCCAAACTTCAGTGGATGATGGATGCAAGATAAACATATGATACATGTCAAGCTTCTTTGGATGAAAGCCAATATGCTTAACCAAGACACTTTATCAAGTAAAAGCACAAGCAATGACACTTTTAAAAATCTTAAGCATAAAGAAGGAAAAAGTACGTGGTACATGGCAAACAGATTCTACAGAATGATGTAATTGGGTTACAATTGGTGATAATCACATTCTTTTCATAGATTCTTCAATCAGCAATACATGCAGAATGAAACAAGGAGATGGTGATGCTGTCACAACCAAAGCCAACCAACCTAAAGTAGCTCTATGGAATTAAGACTTTCAAGTTATTGATGGAAGATTTCTCAAATATAATGAGATTATTGATGCATATATTGACCCAATTGAGAAGAGGAGAAGCATCTGCGTGGGGGTCGTAGGCTTGATGATCATTTAAGGAGCGAAAGATGACCACGACTATTGTCCCCTAATCTTAACAATTAATCACCAAAATTTGATGCTTCTAATGCCAAATGGAAGTGGTGTTTACATAGCCCAGGTATCACACGTTGCTTATGTACTTGGACATGAGGTTTTTCACCCACAAAATGTGACCGAACATGTGATTTTTCACCTCACATATAGCTAGCAGTGTATATACATATCATATCAGAATTGAAAATAGTTAAGTGTGATAATCTGCATTTTGCGTGAAATAGAAACTGCTTAATTGGATTATGTCTTATATAATTGAGAATGATATGAGTAAGCACATGAGCTTTGGTCTACTTCAGAAAGATTTGGAGTTCATATTCAAGAGTGACGCTACTTAGTTTTCAAGCTACATAGGAACAAATGTTGCCATTATTGTATGCAAAAAGTTTAAAATCTAGGGGCTTCGAACCAACATTAGTAAAGCCCAACAGAGGATCTTCGCTTTGTTGTAAATCTGATCCTTGCTTACTCGTATTAAATGAAAGCATCGGAAACACTTAAAAAGAAGAAAGAACTGTACACATTTTCCACAAGGAAAGAAAAAAGACATAAGAAGGACTCCCATCTGAAAAACACCAAGCTGCATGCTCTTTGTTGCTCAATCATAAATGGAGTCGTGAGCGAGAGAGATACCTCGATCGAATAATTAATTATAAATAATCAAAGGAAACACAAGAACAGAGATCACTTCATTCATCCTTGAAGACAAGCCGGCACCGGCAGCTTCCTTCCCCTAGTTAGAGATGCCAATGGATCATTTATATTTTATACGCACCATACCCCTTTTTTAGCTATCTATATATTCATATTCAAATTTGGAGAAAAAAATTCTACACTATATCCACATTTGAAAATTGAATTTTAAATTAATATCCCAATCTGAATCCAACTTACATTATAGACCTTGTGTATAATTAAGATATTTATTGAAAACTATATCCAGTTCGAATCCAAATCCCATCAATATTTACCCTTAATCCAATTAAAAGTCATTTCTTATATCCGAATTTGATCCAAAAATTTCTTAATTGGATATCAAATTCTTTTCCATATCAATTTTTTTATGCAATTCGGTCGAAATTGAATCTGAAATGGATTTATTGACATTCCTACCCCTACTGATTCTTTGCAATCATCCACATCCCACATCAACACGCAAACAGAGAGACACAGGTAGGACGACACAGTTGGACACAATTTAAAAAAAAGACACTATTTTTTGCATTTTTCTTATTAATTTTAAATTTTGCATATTAATTATCTAAAATATATTGTCACCTATTTTCCATTTTTCTTACGTGCATTGTATTAATTTTACATATATTTTTATACACATTTATACACACATATACTTACTTTACTGTGTTCTTGTATCTTTAAATTTTAAATTTGCGGTGTCCGTAGCTGCTCAACACTATCCGACGTATCCGTGTGACGTAGATCCGAACGTCCCCAAAGCGGAATTAAACCCGTTTTCGAGCGTGTATCGAAACACGAACTATTCCTTCCGTACCTCCCAAAAAATTGACGCGGGAAAACAACTGAAAAAAGTTAACAGCCTTAGGAAAAAGTGTAAGAAAGCTGAGGGTCATTCTTGATATTTTAGAGACACGGTATAAATAAGCCTTTCCCGCCTCCCCCATTTTTGTTTTGGGTCTCTTTCTCTCTCCTATCGCAAACTTTCTCATAGGGTTTTCAGGTTACGAACGGCCACCTCCGGCCTCCCCTGACGGCTGGCGACACGCCGGAGCGGCGGTTAGTAGCGGCGAACCGGGAGTGGAGGTGCCGAAAACCGTTGGGGGGTTTTATCATACTTTTTTCTCACCTTTTGGAGTCCCTTTGTTCTTTGATCGCCCCCTTTTCTTCTTATTAGATCCTTCAAGGGTGCAGGGCCAAACATTGGCTAGTGTCTGATTTGATCTGTTCGTTTTCTATTGTGTCTTGAGAACGAAGGTTTTCCGAGTTCAGAAGCAGCGACGAACAAAAATGTGTTCAGAGGAACTGGATGGAAAAGGCAACAAAAGGTGTCTTCTGCTTTTTTTTTTTTTTTTTCCCTATTATTCTTTTCGCGAGCAGAAACAATATCCGCCTAACAGCTCAAAGACAACTTAATGCCTCATTTCATTGACATGTAGCAAATGCACTTGAACCCCAAGAAGGAAAAAGGCATGTGCAAGAGAGCAACATAGGTAAGGCAACTGACAGCAAAGAATAAGGTAAAGCTCGTTTGAGGTCTGTGAACGTAAACAGACGAGGCAGGGAATACAAAGAATCAAATATTTCAGGTTTGTTCTTTTCTTAACTTCCTGGAGTTCTTGAAAACACCTGGCCAAAATCGGGTTGGGTTTTGTTGTAACTTTCATCTCTCTCTCTTTTCTCTTGGCAGATAAACAGAAAGGTAAAAAAAATTGACTTTCAAGTTTTGATTTGACCTACTGTTTCAGGTGTCCCGGACATAATAGAAAGAGAGGGGTTGCCCCAAGGGCCAAGGAAACAAGAGGCTCCGACAGTCTAAACAGGTAGCAGAGAAACGGAAGCAATCGGTAGCAAAAACAGGTTTTATTTTTTATCAACTTGAGCAGCTTAGTTTGTATTGAAAGCACAATTCTCATGTTGTTAAGCCATTGCATCGATGGAAATTAGCAAAAAGAGATATCTCTTGTGAGATCATATCCCGCATTGGACGACGAAGTGGATGGATGTTTCTGCATTATCTTCCTTAAGAGGCAGTTTTTCACGTTCCATGTACAGAAGGAACATGGACATCCTGTTCTGCACATCACTGTCTTGTCCCAGTAGGCAGCTAATGAATCTGTCTGCATTTAGATGAAATCAGGAATCGAGAAAAATATCTGATCTGTTTGCCATGTACAATGGCATCAGCAGAAATTCAAATGAAAAAATGAAAGAAAAATATGAAAAGGCATTCCATCAAACAACTTATGAATAACCATTTCAACAAATACTTTATGAGCTAACTAACATCCCACATCTCCCCAACATCTCGAAAGCTTTCATTCTCAGAGAATCATATACCCAACTTGAAGCCACAGTATTATGGAGACTGCAACTATGCGAGTTATTCCATTGAACACTTGGGGAGCACATGGGATACCCAACTATGACACATATGTCACCATCAACACATATAGATTGAAGACATATACCCCTGCTTTAACACTTGTTTATCACAGCATTTCACATATACAGCCATCAACCTGTTGGATGCATATAGCTGCAAGAAATATACCCCAGCTTCAACACCAAACGAATCTGCACTACGGATGCTAAAGCCAGCAACCACACAATCTCGCTTGGGACATAATGAAGCTGAACTTGGTAGATGATTGATGAAGCTGAATTCTCTGAGGATGTTGATGAAGTTGAACTTGTATTGCAGATGACCGAACTTTGTGTACATGGTGATGATCATGGCAAATCATTTTCAGGGAGAGCCTAAGAGCAGCGGAAAGGGCTTCACACTGTTCCACTATTGCTGTTTCATGTAAAAAAAAAAAAAAAGCAAAATATGAAAAGTATTTATATCTGTTCCATTCTGCCAGTCCTGTGTTCGATGTTTGCATCAATTTGAACTAAATGGAATATATCTGTCTATTCTAGCTGCCTGAACAGTGGTTCGAATGACCTTTAAGTAATATCAGACAATTCATAATTGGATTCCACAATGCACAGTGTGTCATTGTGCATGAGTGATATATATATATATATATATATATATATATATATATATATATATATATATATATATATATATATATATATATATATATATATATATATATATATATATATATATATATACTGCAAGAAGAATTGAAGTCAGCCCGGCTGCCAGATGTTGTCTGATGGTTAAATTTTTAAAAATTTTTTGTTGAATGTTTAGCTATAGACACACACATATATATATGTATGTATGTATGAGAGAATTCTATTTTGCTGTGTACTGGATGTTGTCGGATAGCTAAAAATTAAAAATTCATCGTTAAAAGCACCATATATATGAGAGAATTCTATCCTGCTGTGCGTGGGATGCTGTCGGATAGCAAAAAATTAAAAATCCATTGTTAACAGGACCATAAATTTTTGCTGCATCATAAACCGTTGCTGATGCTCATGTGACGACTGTTTTTTAGCGACACTTTTTAATTTTTAGCCATCCGATACATGACAGCATAAAACCCTATATATATGTATACTTTGCCACAAAAGCCATCCACTGTCATGACAATTTGATGTATACTATCTATATCAGTGTTATTAAATTGGTTTCTGAACTGAATCCCACTTAAACAAATTGAAATATACATAAAAATTAATTGAAAATACCAATTTTCAAGATTATTAAAAATGGCACCCCTAAATCATTTGCAGGATTGGATCAGAAGATCCAGGCTGACTGGCGCCAATTCCGATATCACTGATCTATATAGTTTAGTTTATTTAACAAACAACAAGTTTGGAAGCAATGTCATTGATATGTGGAAAGGCAAATTGATGGTGTTACAGATTAACAGCTCATAGTGCATCAAATCTTGAGTGGTTGAAGCTCATGTTGCTTTTGGGAAACATGACGCTGAAAAACCTCTGAGCCTATCTATGCCATCAGAGTAAGTGAAAAGCCTAAACATTTTAGCATGAGACACACAAGGGCACCAACGATATTTCTCACTCTTTCTCACTTTTTCTGACATTATATATATATATATATATATGTTATTATCTACATACCTGTGTGTGTGTGTGTGTTTTGAGAGATGATATATTACTGGTGCATCTGGTTCTAGTATGCACTTTATGGTTGAGTGGCATAGTTGTAATTCTTGATTCCTTTTTTGCTAGGCTTTCATGTAAATTTTCTTGATTGAGCTTTCTTCATGTCTTTCAGGATTCCAATTGCCTAACTGAGTTGTCCTTTGTTGCCTTCACACATGGGAGAATCCTCAAAGAACTGTTCTCCTTTGGATGTTTTTGATTCTGATGAATTCCCCAAGTATTTCAGTGGCCTTAGCACATTGCTGGTTGCTACTATTCAAGAGCTGAAAGATCGGATTTCTCAGATAGAATTCATTTTCTGCAGCCAATTGTTCCCTAATTTTCAAAGTGAACTAAGCAAATATAGGAGCTTGAAGGAAAGGTTATGTCAGGCTAAGAAGGATGCAGAAGCTGACTGGAAGCAGAAAGAGAACTCTTTACTGCTGTTAATTGAGGATCTTAGAAGAGAAAAACAGGAGGCACTTGATCAGGTTCCTCAGATCCAAGCTTCTTTTGAGCAAGAGAAGGCAGATTTAGTGGAAAATTTTAAGGCTGAGAAGGAAAAATTATTACAAATACATGAAGCAGAGAAAAACCATTTATTATCCCAAGCAAAAGGTCTGCAGATGAATCTACATGCTGCTGGGTTCAGAGAACTGCAACAGAAGGCAGAAGAAGTTGATGTTGGAAAGGAAGTGCAGAAGAAACTACGGCAACAGATCAAAGAGAAAGAAGAGTTAAAATGCAGAGAATTGAATCTAAATATTATCCAATCAAAGTTGTTAAGTGAGCAGCAAACAGCAGGACTTATTCTTCGTAAATTTAAACGACTGAAGAAGATGTACTTCAATTTAAGGTATCAGTATGAAATACTTATTAGCAGGTCTGGATTTGTCGCTGAAAGTGAGCTCCCCTGCCAGGAAATGGAAGATGAATTTGGTTTGCTGTCCAACCCTACAAACTCACCTTGTAAGATTTTTAAGTCTCCTTTTTCCTTCTTTCTTTAGAAACTTTAATCAGTCATCTTCAAGGTAAATTGTTTTATTCATGTTTATGTTCCACTTTAAGCTTTGTTCATGGGGTTGATTTGTTCATAAATTTATTTGTGCTATCAGATCTCACTTCCTAACCTTGAGGTTTGCTGAATGCTAAGATTAATAATAATGGTAGACAGGAAAGTGGAAACTGTAAGAAGGTGATGATGATCTAAATACGGAATTGAATATGAATGTCCACAATATGTGGGACAACTGAAGTTGTTCCACATACTGTTCTCAAGGGCTGCCATCAGAAGTCCAAAAATCTTTGATTAAATTCAAGTGTAGCATTTGAACTAATTTCTGACTTACAACATTAGGAGGTTAGAGTGAATTTATTAACTTCATTACCAAGAACGAGTAAAAGAGACTCTCTCTTTCTGTGTGTGTGTGTGTGTGTGTATATATATATATATATATATATATATATATATATATATATATATATATATATATATATATATATATATATATATATGCAGACACTACTAGCCAATGACTAGTTCCAACGTCCAACAGCCATACAAGACTGATCAAAAGAAAAGTAAAAGAAAAAATAAATGATACAGAAAGAAGTAAAAAATAGGAAAAGAAAACTGTAGACGACCTTAGGTACATAATTTTAACAGCCTCCTAAACTTATGGTGAGATAAGCAGAAGTTTTCTAAGGTGAGAAAAAAATTCAAGGGATGCCAAGGGCTTGGTACAAGGATCTAGTAGCCGATGTTTTGTCTACATGTTCGGTATTTTTCAAAAAGAGACTTGGATACAAGTGGCAATAAATAAATAGATATGCATATATGCATTTATATGCATGTGTAAAAATTACAAGCTAAAAGAAAAGTTGGAAAGTAATATAGTAAGACACTAAAAAGAGAGGTTTTTTTTGGAAATGATAATAGAAAAGGTAAGGGGAGTGTGTGGGGGGGGGGGGGG
Source organism: Nymphaea thermarum (assembly GCA_011799765.1). Classification (NCBI taxonomy): domain Eukaryota; kingdom Viridiplantae; phylum Streptophyta; class Magnoliopsida; order Nymphaeales; family Nymphaeaceae; genus Nymphaea; species Nymphaea thermarum. The sequence continues at coordinate 112,231 of JAANDH010000451.1, forward strand.
GGGGAGGGAGTAAAACAACTATGCGTTTTCATTCTTCTTTCTCAAAGCTAGGCATTCCTCCTAGTGTTTCAGCCACTTTTATCATCTAAACACCTGAATTTTTAATAATGCTAGAGGCAAACTGCTTTATCTATTGTTGTTCTTATGCCAAGTTGCTTCATTGATGGAGCTACTGCTTTAGCTTGTGTAAAAGAATCAAGTGTTCTGTTTTTGGTTTTTTGTTGCATATTTGTCATACTCTTTTTTCCTTTTTGTATTCTTAGAGCCTCATCACTTTCATCTGACAAGTCTATTTTATAATTTTCATCCTTGTACTCTCAAAAGAACCAGCCCCATTGACAATGTGCTTCTTATATTTTTTGCTCCTTAATGGCTCTAAACATTGAATTTTCTTCCTCACCTCGTCTGCCACTTCATTACATGGTTCAACTTCTCCCTTCACTCTGTCAATATGATTCTCAAGCCTATTCATTGTACCACTCATTTGTTTCTGTCAACAACAACAAGTATATTTTACTCTTTTTTTTTTTTTTGCTTATGAAGAGGGATTCCCCACTCCCATACATTATCTTTTTGTTGTGGAAATGAAGGGGTCCTTGGAGATCCTTCCTCTGACATTTTTGTGGATACTACAGTCTAAAGATCAATATTCCAAGTCTCCAGTAACCCCGTATTATGACAACTTTTCAAACATATATAAACCCCACAAGTACAACCAACACTAATCAATAATGTAAAATTACAAACACTTAATAGATTTATGCATAACTGCATATTGCATAACACGTAAAGAGGCAATAGTCCCTATCAACCTTAAAGGTAAACTCCAAATCCATCTTATAGTAGGTAGTAATTATTAACTAGTAATGGTATCTTTGCACGTTCTAGACATGGTGCTAATGTTGAAGAAGATAGAGAACATGAACAGCCTCAAATTATTCTATTTAGAATTAGTCCTGTAGTAATGATTGAGCGGCTGACCCTTGATGGCCTGAGGCTGAACGCATTAAGGTGAGACATCCCAAGCCAATACTGTCAATGGCAGCCAAGAGAAGGGCACATGAGGAGAGTGAAGAGAAGCACAGGAGCAGCACGAGAGTGTTTGAGAGCGAGCAGAGAGAAAAATAGACAGCGACATAGAGAGAGAGAGAGAGAGAGAGAGAGAGAGAGAGAGAGAGAGAGAGAGAGTGACACCGGTTTGTACTGGAAAAAATGGCAGTCACCGAAATACTCAACTCAAAAAAGGTGGAAAAGAGACATTTGAAAACAAAAGGAAAAAACACAACCAGAACGTACCTGAAAGCTGGTTTTTTTGTTGACGCTGGTGCAGTCACCGAAGTCACTATTCTCGCTAGAAAAGTTGAGGGACGTCATAGATAGGGGTTTGATGCTCGTCCCTCCTTGTTAAACCTTTTGACCTTTGTTTTTTTCGATGAAAATGATGATCGAAGGTTTCTTTTTTTAACACTTACCCCTTAGTACCAAAACCCCAAGGGCTTTTTCCTTTTTCACGCTGATGCACACACAAATCTTGGCCGGTTTAAACTCACTTGTGATTCGTCCTGAGTGAACGAGTCTACACATTGACTCTTCTATGTTTTTTGGCAAAAAACTTCAACAAAACTCTGACGAGTCCTCTTTGACTCAGTGTTGTACGTACTGTTTAGAAAATACGATACGATACACCCCCTATATCGTAAATAGGGGTGTATCGTACTTGTATCTTACGATACATAAGATATAGGCCCCCGTATCATACGATACAGTGAGATATGCCCTGTATCGTACGATATGGGCTGATTTCAAAAAAGGGGGGCTGGAACCCCCCTTTTTCGAGTTTTTTTTTTTATAAAAACCCGGCCCTTCTTCATTTTTAACCTAGAGATTGTGCCACCGTGGAAAGAAATCATCGATTTCCATTGTTAAATCATCAATTTTCAAAATGAAATCATTGATTAAACCATGGATTTGTGCGTGGGTGGCTGTTTCCATTGGGAGGAAAGGTTTTTTTAAATCGTGAAGATGAAAATGAAGAAGATGGAGATGAGGATGAAAATGAATATGATGGAAGGTTATGAATGAGAGTCGAGAGTGCTTTCATTTTATATGTATTGACATTGAACATTTTCACAATTTCATTATCATCTTGTGATGTAATACATAACATCTAAAACTTGTTTTTTGATGTGGTATCTCATAGACTTATGGACCTTATGACTTATGAATCTATGTGTTTTTTTATGAAGAACCAATGTTATCGGTATCGTACGATACGGACGCGTATCGTACGATACGTATCGTATAGGTCAAGGAAACCTATACGATACACTATTTAAACACGATACGCGTACGTATCGTACGCGTATCGCATGTATCGTGCGATACGGGGGCCGTATCGCACGATACGGGGGCCGTATCGCACGATACACCCCCGTATCGCACGATACGGGAGTAAATTAAAAAAGGGGCCCAACGGCCCCTTTTTTGCGTCTTATTTTGAAACCTACGCTCCTCTCTCTCTCTTTTCTTGTTTCTTAACGCTGCAAGAGACGTGGGAGGGAGAGATTTTCTCCATTTGCATCAAAATTTGCTGGTAAAGAAGCTTTATTTCTCGTTGTGGGGAGCCTCGGAACGGTGGGAAGCTTGGAGAAAGAGGGTTTTTTGATGTCTAACACCAAGAATGTAAGAAATAACTTATGAATTGTGATGTAATCAAATACTCTTCGGCTGCTTAGTATGTTATTTTGATTTTTGAATGTTTGATTTCTTATTTTGGAATGTGTTGTTCATATTCATACTTCATAGTTCATAGTTCATACTTCATATACATGAATGATGAATGTTCCTTTAAATACATTTTTCTTGAGTTTTTTTTATTTTTACTTGTTTTTTTAGAATTTTTCTGTTTTTTTTCTATTTTTTATAATTTTTTAATATTTTTTACAAATTAAAAAATTAATTTTACGATACGTTACGATACATTTACGATACGTTACGATACAGTGTATAGGTCGGCCCGACCGATACACGATACGATACGGCAGTGATAACATTGTGAAGAACATATTATTCTTGATTTTTACTGATTTTTTATGATTTTTTTGATTTTTTTTCTGATTTATTAAAAAAAACGATACGGTTATGATATTTTACGATACGGCGTATCTTATAGCCAGACCGATACGGCTTACGATACGCTTTTTACAACATTGCTTTGACTCGTGACTCGGCCCAGTCAACTGAGTCAAGGTTGAGTCTCACCGAGTTTTTAACTAAACCGAGTCGTCCTACTGGGTTGACCTGGTGGGGGGGGGGGGGGGGGGGGGGGGGGGGGGGGGGGGGGGGGGGGGGGGGGGGGGCGAGCCCAATTAGCATTATTGTTCACTTATTACATTCGCAGATCAAAAATGAAAAGCTTCGCTGAAAAACTTTTAGGATTTTTAGGAATTTTCTTTTCCTAAATAATTATTAAATTTTTCTTGATATTTACAGTTTGCTGACAAATACCCGAGAAAAATCTTGCCTTTTAAAAGTACATACAACACAAATTACTATACATTGGGATAATCCCAGCAGCTAGAAACTTATGGGCTGGGATTAACCACTTAGCTCCCCTCAACGTGAACAACAAATCCCAAGGAAGCTGAGGGGGGAAAGGGAAAAATAAGAAAGCTGAGGGGGGAGAGGGAAAAATAAAAAGGGAAAAAGAGAGATTTTCTCGGGAGACGAAAGAGAGGATGGCGGGAAGTTAACCCCCATTTTTCTTTTAAAAGACGTCTTTGCCAAGGAGCGTTCAAGTTAAAAAAAACCAATTCTTTTACAAATATTACACGCGTGCCATTTCTTTAAAAAACTCACTCTTTAAAAAAACGTGGAAGACGCGTATAAAACGCGTTTAATATGCGTTTTATACGTGTCTTTTATTTTTTACCATTTAAAAAAAATGCGTTATATTCCCGTTTTATACGGGGATGTCGTTTTTAACGTTTAATACGTGTTATTTTAAAAATAACGCCGTTTTTTGTGATGTATAGACACATTCACACATACATAACATGTTGGCATAATTACCCATATCCAACCGTAGTGACATAATTTAGCATTATTGGCATCCCATCTTATCGCTTATCTTCCCATTTTCTCCAGTCTTACATCTATCTGCCAGGCAGCTACAATCATTTTTGCATATTCATTATTTAAGCTGAGAAAGTTCCATCTTCTGTGCAAAAGCTATGTCAATCTGATGTTGGTGCTTCAACTTTTGCAGATTCTAATGACGGAGACTCTAGTACGAGTGCTAGTCCATGTGATCAAAACGAAGTGAAAGATATCCAATTTGTGACAAAAGAATTGGAAAATGTTAAAAATTCTGATAAATTGGGGAATCCTGTTGCCCTGTGTTTGAGCAACAAAACTTCTTTTCATCAACCACAGAAACGCCCAGTGAGAGTACGAGCAGAAATCCCTGCTGGTCTGAAGCGTTCCAACATATCATGGAGGAACACCCGATCTCGGCAAGGACTTGGAGGAGCTGATCCACATGATGACTTCCTTGACACACCAATGGAGAATATTCGGGAGAATCTGAAGAAAGTTTCTGTTTGTAACCTTGATCTGAAGATTCCAAAGGAAGAAGTCCAGGGAATTTCGGTGGCACTGCCAGAACACATGGATGCTGATTCAGAAGAGGAGACACAGGAAACAGATCCAGGTCCTGCTTGTCCCAGGCAGAAGACAACTGCTGCAAGAGCAGATGGTGGAAATTTTAAGTATGTAGAACCGGTAAGGAGAAAAGGTGACCGTGAGTTCCTTAAAGGATTCGAGTGTAAGCAATGCAAGAAATTTTATGATGCTTTGCAACAGGACGGTGGAATTGACAGCAGTAACAAAATCCAATGTGAGCATCATGATGGTGTTTCACGACATAGGTATAGATATCTACCTCCTTCTACACCGGATGGGTTCTGGAATATAGGGTTTGATTCAGATGCATGAGATGATGCTTGTTTCTGCATTTGGTTCAAATATAATCAAACCCAAGCAATGTCAGAAATTTTGAGATGCTGTGCTAGATGACAGTGGAAAAATCTATTGCGTTTTCACAACATTGATATTGATATCTACCTCCAACACTGGAAGGGCTCTGGAATATGGAATTTGATTCAGATTCATGAGATGATGCTTGTTTCTAAATTTGGTTAAACATGAACCTAAGCAATCTAAGAATACAATGCTGCGATGAGATGACATTGGAAAGAGCAGCAGTAACAAAATCCAACAACCTAAGCATCATGTTGGTGTTTCATGGCACTGATATGAAGATCTACCCCCAGCACCAGATGTATCCTCAAATGTAAGTCTCAGATGCATGAGATGCTTCTTATTTCTGCATTTGGTTGAGACCTGATGAACATATCACTTGCGGGTGTTTTCAGCCCCTGATCCTGGGGCTGATGTAAGTTTTGATGTACTACTTGTGTAGTGGAATGTGCATTACATTACTTTGAATCCTTTTTTTTCATCTGTAGGGCTGGGTTATGAGTTTATTTTGGTAGCAATGTTGTCAGCTACATTTCCTGATCTGTCAACCTATTTGATCTGCTCTAGCAATTTGACTAATCTTATATCTATGAGTAGTTTATTGCTTCATTTTATGCTGAGTAGCTGAAAAGTAGGCTTGGTCAGGTTGAACTGGTTTTGACGGTATGGGCTTGAAAGCCGCAGATTGCATCCCACTCTGCTCTCATTTTTCACATTTGGTGGGAAAATTTAAACTTTCTGGGGCCTAATGCAATTTGAAAACTACCTATCACGAATATGCTACAGTTTGCTCCAATACCTTGACCACATAAGAATCTATTAAGGTCTTATTCATACCAAAGATTGTAACAAAGAAGGGTTGAGTAATTGCTTACTTAGCCTGCATTAATAGGTCGAAATGGATCTACCAACAGTTCCTTTCTATATTCTCAGATGATTTGGAATATTTTTGTGGTAGCTTGAACACTTTCTATTTTTCCAGTAGAAGAATCAAGGAAGAATTAATTGTCAATATTTTAACAGGTCCTATTACTTATACCATTGATCCTTTCCAATGTTGATATCTGTGATATAGATTCATAGCACTACAGCTGCAGGTTTGATTCTAATCGTCTAGTGGCTACTCTTGTTTAGTTTCACTTCTGGCTTGTTTGTAGAAATGAGTTTTAGAATGAGTTCCTAGGGGGATACTTTTTGGATGTTTAGAAATTTATGTATGTCGAAATGCACTTGAGTTTTATTTTGCTACTTTTTCAGCCTTGGGGATTACTTCTGAGAAAGTTAATGCTTCAATCTGAGAACAACTACTTCAATGCATTACCTGAGTGTTACAGGCTCTTAAGGAATTTTGATTGCACGGATAACCGTCTCTGGTGCATTGATCCAGAGGCAAAGGCATGCCGATGAAGTCCGAGTATGTGGGCACTGTTAAACTCGAAGAAGCTATTCAGGGTGTTCATAACAGTGTTTCAATGAGTACTGTGTGGTGCATAATCGCCTTCCCAGACCAATTATCCAGGCAATCGGACATGCCGTTATAGTCGTTAGACTACCAAGAATGTGGTAATCCAACTCCCGAGGGCGTAATCCTACAAGAAACCCAAGACTCTCCAAGGGCACGATTGGATGTACCGACACCGACATTATTTTACTGAGTTCTGAAGCGGCCGTTGTGTGTGAGGCAAGAAATGAGAGAGAACACCTTGTGAGATGCCGCTGACAAGCATAGCTAAGGAAATCCTGTTATGTGCGAGACAGTTAAAAATCATAATTCTATCAAAGTAGCATAAATCATTGCTAAAGATATCATGAGCCCTTGCTGTATCATAAATCGTGTTAATTCTCATGTGGCAACTGTTTATTAGTGATAGATTTGGTACGCTGCATCCAATATATATGAACATATTATTGTTACCAGATGATAAAAAAATTAAAATTATTCCTAACATACCATGTAATGGTTTATGGTATAGTGATGGTTTTTGGTTTTTTTTAATAATAGTTATAATATATGTAAGTATGATTTTAAAATATTTAACTATTTGACAAGAATATATATTATATATGGAGAGAGAGAGAAGATTTCCACGGGTTGCATTTGATAGGATTTTAGGCTGCATAAAAAGGTGTGTTTTGGAGGTCTTATTTCCTTCAATTTCATATTGCATGTTAAAAACAAGGTGTGTTTTGGAGGTCTTATTTTCTTCAATTTCATATTGCATGTTAAAAACTATATATTTAAGATTGAATGCGGAGTGGTTTGGTCTTAAATATATAGACAAGAGATCTTAAGATTTAAATCACCATGAATCTCAAATACGCAGTGAAACAAACACACCATCACGGTCTCTAATAATTCTGCACGAGGCATAGGACGGCCTCAAGTATCAGGAGACTGCACTGCCTGAAGTAAAGAAAATGTGAGCACCAGCGAGTATCGGATCCTTGTATAACAAAAGCAGCAGTGTGGATCCGTGCCAGGTAAGATCCGGGTCAAATTCGGTTCAAACAGTGAACCGCTTAATCATCGATTGGCAACACTCACTCGTTTCAGTCCTCAGGTTGAGAAGAGGACCATCCTCCAGTCCAATTGGCGGCCGCGCAACCACGTCCTCCATCCACATTATCCTTTCCCATCGCACGCCGTCCGTTCCTCACCCAAATGCCTTCCTTCCCCACTCCAGCCTCATCATCTCTTTCTTTCACCTGTCGAAGCCCCAGAGTACCAGGGAGTGCTAGCTTGCCGCCGGAGAAAATGAACGCCCTCCAGCAATCTTCCCTGGCATTCCGCCTCCACACAGCCGCTCTATCATCAAACGCCATCCCCAGGGCTGCAAGTGGCCCTGCGGCCCTCCGTTCCTCCTCCATCTCCGGCATCTCTTTCCCCTCCCTCCGCCTCCTCCGCTGCGCCGGGCGGAGGAAATCCGGCGCCGCGGGGGCGACGATGGTGGACACCGCTGCGGCGAGCTACGCTACGGCCCTGGCGGACGTTGCCCGCGCCAACGACACGCTCGAGATCACGAGCGGCGATGTGGAGAAGATCGAGAAGCTCTTCGAGGACGAGAAGGTGCTGGAGTTCTTCGCGAGCCCCGTGATTAGTTTGGAGAAGAAGCAGAAGGTAATCGATGAGATGGCGGCGGGGTCGAAACTGCAGCCGCACACGGTGAACTTCCTCAACATCCTGGTGGAAATGAAGCGGGTCGACATCATCATGGAGATCGTCAAGGAGTTCGAGGCCGTCTACAACAGGCTGACGGAAACCGAGCTCGCCGTCGTCACCTCCGTCGTCAAGCTCGAACCCCAGCACCTCGCCCAGATTGCGCAGACGGTTCAGAGGCTCACTGGAAAGAAGAACGTGAGGATCAAGACGGCGATCGACCCGTCGTTAGTCGCCGGATTCACGGTGAGGTACGGGAGCTCTGGGTCGAAGCTCATCGACATGAGCGTCAGGAAGCAGCTCCAGGAGATAGCCGGGAACCTTGACATCAAGGAGCTGGTGGGATCGCTGAAAGAATGATCCTTCTGCCGTATGGACGACATCCTGTTCGGTGAGGCCTGGCCGTTCCCTCTCTTCTTCTTCTTCTGCGTCCTTTTCTCCTCTTTCAGTTTCTATGTAGAATTATTGTTTATTCCCCTTCTGTTGCTAGCAAACGTGTAAGGGCCGAGAGACGGCCCTTTTCATTACGAATGCTACTCTTGCCTGTTATTTTACGGGAGCTTAACGATTGAAGTTGAATTCTTTCAAAACTGTGCTTTATCGTGGAAACGAAATTTGACGGTACTTCGTTATGTTCACGTTATATCATCTGGTTGTGGTCTGGGAGAAAACGAAAGTGGGATGATGACAAACGGGATTTTGTGACTGCGGAGCCGGAGCTATATAATACCCTTTACTTTAAGCCACACTTCGTCCAGTTTTGAACTCTCTACCTTCCTCACCTTGACCCGGTGCTCATAGGTAAACTTACTTATCAATTCTAAAGTTTTTGATTTTAGTCTGTTCAACGAAGTTGAGGTTTCGTAGATGAATAGCAAAATATTTCACAAAAACATGCTTAAATTTTTGAAGGAGCAACAAGAATGCATTATTGAATCAAGTGCGTGCATAAATGGTGGAGAACGTCTGAAGAAAGCGTTATTGTCGAACAAACGGTTCTTCACCATAGTTACAAAATTTGTTTCCATTTTGCCAAAACTCAAACCAATTTGAACCGTTGTTCAAGGATTTCATCAATACCATTGCGCCATCAAATGGAAGAGTCCTTCATTCCTTCGTTCTAAAAGCAAGTGTCCAATGTGACGGTATTTCATTCACGAAACTCCGGGTCATCTGAAATCCGACAATTTCCGTTATGCACATCAGTTGTTCGATCAAATGCCTCAAAGAACCATTAGTTCATGGAATGCAGCTGTTGCTGCTTGAGAAAGGTTTGCAACTTGTTGGCCAAAAAGCGGGCATCCATTGGACTGTTTGATGGGATCTAGGAAGGACGTTCATTCCCATACACATGGGATGCAAGCTAAATCATGATCATGTTTTTATTACTGGTCAGATTTACATATAAGCAAATAATGGAAAGATCGACTATACCAAGTGTTGTTCTTGATAATGTACCTAAGAAAAATGTCGTTGCTCCATTGCTGCGATTTAAGGGCATATGAAATGTGGAAGAGTTGAAGATGCTAAGGGAATATCTAAACGGTGAGTTAGTGGGGATGTGAAACCGTGGAATGCAACCACTTAGAGGAACACAATTTACTATTGAAAGTCAAAGCAGATTATATGTTCGGGGTCTCCTCAATTGCCATGTTCCCAAAACTTGAGAAGCTCACATCCCTATCATTTTCTTCATGTCCCAAGATGCTCCCCTCTTATATCTATCCCCTCCTCTCCTACCAACATACCATGTTGCTGCCCTATCCTGCTGCAGCCTCTCTATTCCCAAGTCCAAACTAGTTTTTGAGCTCGCAAAGCCCATAAAGTTTACAGTATGCACCTAGGAGATCCACACCTACGAAATTTGCAGTTAGCCATGAGATGATTACACATAATATAAGACCATTGGTGAAATATAACATGCAAGATCAACTACCATTGACAAACAACTCTCTTTCAAGTAGACTTGTTAATGTTATTGGTCATTCCCTCTGGGTAGGATTGTTTGCTTTGAACATGTGCTGGTGCATATTCTTGAAAGACACTTTTGGATCCCCTTCGTCCATACAAATTTAAAGACTTACTGGCCCAAATACAAATATTTCTTATGCCTTTCTGTGTGAAATTCCACTCTTTAATCTTTGTACGTGGTTTAATGTATATAATAAGTTGTGGTGCTAGATTGCAAAAGTTGTGGGATTCCACTATTTCATCTTTGTATGCGGCCTAATGTATGCAATAAGCAATAGCTAGGGCTGAACACGAGCCGAGTCGAGCCCGAGCTCGAACTCGGCTCGACTAAATAAGACCACAAGCTCGACTCGACTCGAGCTCGAAAATAACTCGATTACACTGGCTCGAACTCGACTCGATAGTTGTGTGTTGAGCTCGAGCTCGACTCGATTAAGCTCGACAAACTCGTTTGATACTTATCCTAACTTGTTGAGCTCGAGCTCGATTAACTCATTAGATTCTGTGAAGGCGAGAGAACAAAAGAAGGTTGTATTTGAGGAGTTCACTCTTTGCAAGAAACGATTGAGTGAATGTTTAATTTAGTAGGCATAGAGGTTAACAATTTTTTCTTTTCGTAGGGAATATTTGGCAGCCACCTGAAAACATAGTTTCTGAACAATTTATTCACTGTAATTTACATTTTCTCTTTGTGATTGACATCATAAACTACCAAATGCATTATCCTGCCCATTTAGCAGATACATGACATCAAAATTTAGTAGATACATTTTTGCATTACCCAGTCATCTGCGAAAAAATAAACAGGTTAGCAGGGCACTTTCATTTCCATAGCAAACCATCATTTAGAATTCATTATTTGCTTCATCGTGAAGTTGCCTGTTGATATTCCATGCACTTAATGCAGCATGAACCTAACTATGCTGCCTTAGTAAACATAACTTAGAATTTAGAAATGCAGCTACAAATCTCATAATGAGTAAAACAATGTAGTAGTATAAATACCTGAATTCCAATTGTGTACAGAAACCACATAGTACTGAAATCAGATATTTTTTTGCCACCACCAACCTCAAACTCAAGAGCAGTACTACAAAGTAAATGTGCACACTGTCATAATTAAGAAACTGCACAATCATTGACATTACTTTGTTTGGATCAGCACAATACAATGAAGAGGGTTGAATTTGATCAACACAACTTCAATATAAAGCATGAGTAAAGAAATAGTCATAACTGTAATAAATCATAGAAGAAACAATGGTTAGTCAGTATTCCATGAGCCTCTTATGACTAGCTTAAAAAGTTTCAAGTCAGCACCAATGACGAGTGCACGACATAGCAGCCATGACTACCAAAAACTGAGACAAAAAGTACCACCATCAGGATTCCAATCCCTCCCAATGGAAACAGATGCAGTTGCAATAAAAGTAGTGCGGCATTAGGTATCCACTATCCGACATAGCTTCACGTAAATCGTTTCCTTTGTTCCAGGACAGGAGTAGGCATAGACTGGCTACAAGCCAAGGCTAGTCCAGACTTCAATAAGACATCATTGTACCAAAAACTGAGAGATGGGGGAAAAGAATCGACGCTGCTTTGGGTAAAACTGTAGGAAAAAGAAAATCAAGAAATGGAATTTGTAGCCTACCTCAATGGACTGAATGAGCAGCAACCGTTTTCTCTCCCACGGCAGAGCTATGCAGGCTCTTGTTTCCTGTTTAATACAAGCATCAAACAACAAAAATGAACCATATTTCACAAAATGACCAACATTTGGGTAAAATCGTAGGAGAAAGAAAATAAAAAAAATCAAGACCAACATTTGGGAAAAGAATCGAACACTGTTTTGGGTAAAACCGTACGAGAAAGACATCTTGAAGACTATAGAAAGTTAAAAACCATTTTCAACATCAAGCTTTGTCCAATTACTTGCTTTGGTGTACCTTTACTAACTCATGCATTTTTCCATGACTGTCAATATATGTTAGTGTCGTTCATTTGTCAATTCGCTTTGTCCAACAGGAAGATTGTTCGCTCACGAACAACGCCATGCTATCAATATGGTGAAATTCATACAACATCCATGATATCAATATGGTGAAATTCATGGCAAACTGAGGAAACTGAAAACAATACGATAAGTTAAAGAAAATGGAATTATACACATTAGGAATGGGATCGTGGGAAATTGGCACTATTATATACATATGTCTTGTTTCAACAATTTGTATTCTGATAATTGAGAAAACAAAAACAGTGAAAAAAGAGGACCAATAAAAAAATATACAACATTTCAAATTTTCATTTCTACACCAACTGAAAAAGTTAGATGACATAAGTGTATGGTCAGTAGCTGATGAAACCTTAGTGCTGCAATTAGTTCACCAACTACTGAATGAGTTTCTGGTGATATCATGTTCAATGACAAATGAAATGCTTGTCAAGACCATATGATCATTAGTTCTGAAAACAAAAAATCCTAGTGACAAGAATTTATATACCAGAAACATTGCACAAAAAAAAGTGATATTATTAAATTATTCCCCACAAGATTCTCTCTCAAGAAGCTATACAAATGGAACAGTTTCCTCCAAAAAACTTGGAATGGAATCCATTTGCCAATATATTATGATAAAACACGACAAAAAAGAAACCACTTACCACAAATCTCTCTAGTACTAGTACAAGAATTCTCAAGTTGTTTTCTGGAATAGTTTATCAAAATCTAATATATATATATATATATATATATATATAGAGAGAGAGAGAGAGTCCAGGTTCTGGGATGTAGCTGCATGATGCAAGAATATCAAATAGTCTCAGACTCTCAAATATGATACTTCTATTCCCAACAAAAAAAAGGAAAGGAATGAAATCATTTGATGGCAGTATGGTATCTCCCATCTAAACGCTAAAAGAAACACACGTTTCTAAAGGTGCCCAAAAGAAAACAACGAAAATGTTAGAGAAAACGAAAGTGCAAAACCAGAAAAAACAACATATGTTAGAAAAAATGAAAATAAAAAAATAGAGAGAAAGAGAGAGAGAGAACTACATGCAGGCATGAAGCTTGTCCTCTTTGCTGCAGGCAGACATCGCCTTGCCTCCTAAAACCTCCGAAAACCTTGAAGGCTGATGGCTGAAGCGGAGCTGCCGGCTGCGATGAACTTAGGAGACTTTAGGGTTGCATTTGGGGGCAAAAACTTTGGAAACGAGAGCGAACAAAAGGAAACTGAAAAACAAAAAGAAAGTTTCCAGCGAAAAGAAAGTTTCCCGCCTGAGACAGGGTTTCGGAAACTGATTTTTTCAATTAAAAAGCGAATCAATACATTTTTGAGCCGAGTCGAGCTTTACTGTTTGAGTTCAATGAACTTGAACTCGGCTCGACTAAAAAAACGAGTCGAAAAATGAGCTCGAGTTCCGCTCGTTTATTAAAATAGTCAGCTCGAACTTGATTTTGAGTCGAGCTTTAATGAGCCGACCTCGAGTTGCACGGCTCGTTGTTCAGCCCTAGAAATAGCAGATTGCAAAAGTTATGGTTACCTGAAAAGAAATAGTAATGATTCTAAATAAATCACAAGGCGTACATGAACGTGTGTAAATTATGCGATCATTAAAATATGATTCGTAAGGTTCATTATAAATTGCAAATGTGGCTATCTGTGAATTCATGTGAAATTGAAGTATTTTGGATAATTACATTACATAATGACTGTAAATCAAGAAAAAACTACAATGACTTAAATCCCAATTGCCGACAAGTACATAATAGATCACCATGGCTTATTATTACAACACAAGTAGTTCAATAGATTATGATCCATACTTGAATAAATTTTTGGCATAATACTTGAGTACATTGCAATCTTACTTATTATGAGTAAAGTGCAAGAGATCACATTAACCTAAAATTGCATTCAAACACATGGCATTTGATTTGCTCTTATAGTTTGCATAAATTATTGATAATGTGTTTGAGGATTTGAAGCGCATTTCACCTTCATAACTTGAGTAGATCGTCAATGGCTGGAACACACCATTGGCAATTTGCTCAAGTCAAAAGGTATTTATGAGTATAGCATATAGTTGACTTTGGTAGATTGTGTATTCATTGGTAAGTGAGATGACAGTGAAGAAAGCTATTTCAAAAAGGATAAGCAGATAGTTGAAGTTATCATTCCTATGTTCATCAAAGGTTGATGTGGAAAACGTAGCATCAATGTTTGATGGAGTTACGAGGGGTTTATCGTTGATATGTTGTTGAAAGGGGAAAGTGCGGTAGAAGATGGTGTGTGATAGAAGTTGAGTTGGATATATAGATATATTTGGAAAGAGTATGTGATAGAATCATAGGTGAACCATTGATTAGGAAAATGATGTGAAAGAGGAAAGACAGAGAAACAAAAGGGAAGGAATTGACCTACCTATTCCGACCGGGGAGAAGAGGCCCTTGCCCAAATGTTTGAGGACTTTACAATACAACCTTCAGTTGAATCCCAAAAAAAGTGTGTTTAGGGTTGAATTGGGTAAACTTTTGGGTTTCATGGTTAGTAAGAAGGAAATCTAAATGGATCTTACCAAAGCTAAAACGATCATTGATATACCACCACCTACCAATATCAAGGAACTACGAAGTTTGCATAGGTGAATCTAGTCCATCAGACGATTCATTTTCAATCTATCCACTGAGATGTGAACCATTCAACTAGCTATTGAAGAAAGACATCAAGTTTGAATGGAGTTTTGAGTGCCAACAGCCATTTGAAAGGGTAAAGAAGTACCTTCTAAATCCACCAAACCTGAACCCCCGTGTTAGGTAGACTATTGTTGTTTTACATCGCAGTGAATGAGTCAACATGTGGTGACTTTTTGGCACAATATGAAGAAATAAGTCACATCAAACATGTAATATAATACATTAGCAAAACTTTTGTCCAGTATGAGAAGAAGTACTCTCCAATGGAAAAAACCTTGTCCAGCATTGCTTTGGATGTGTCAGAAGCTAAGACATTATTTTTTTGGCTTATGAAGCCAATATACTCTCCAAGTTAAATCCACTTAAATATATCTTGGAGCTGCCCTTCCTTAATGGGCGCATCACCAAATGACAAGATACAATATGATCTTGAATATGTGTCCCAAAAATCAATTAAATGACAAACAATTGTGGATCAGCTAGAAGACTTTCCCTAATACGAGGAAATCAAAAATAAAAACGAGTTGTTGAACTTGATTGGGATTCTCTTGGACACATCCGTAAGCAGCATTTGGTGAAGACGCTAAAATGTGACCATCGCCGTTGTTAGCTTGTGGTGGAGGTGCGAGTGGACATGGTTCCGGTATGAAAGATATTCTTTGATGGATCTAGGAATGTGATGAGAGTAGGTGTAATCATTCTACTTATCACTCCAGAAGATGAAATGAGCACATACTCTTTGAAACTTGACTTTTCATGTACCCATACCATGGCTAAGTATGAAGCCCTCATCCAAGGACTTCTTTCTTTACTGAGTTTTCAAGTAAAAAGGGTGCATGCCTTTGATGACTTATAACTTATCATCAATCAAATGCATGGAGAATGGCAAGTCAAAGACAAAAAAGTTGGTGCCATATCAAGAGATCGCCACCTCCTTGATCCGTCAGTTTGAATAAGTACAACTGGCTCACATAAAAAGAGAAGGTAACCCTATTGTGGATGGCCATGTGAGTATAAGATCCACTATCTCCTTTCAAACCAACAAAGCAATCCATTCTTTTGATATTGGAAAATTAGAACATCCTGCTTTTGAAACGATGAAACATGTTTATCATATCCAAGAGGGGAATATACCTTGGTATCATGACATCAAAAGATATATTGAGAGCAGAGAATTCCCAACTGGAATGCCCAAAAATGAAGAAAAAACAATTCAATGTATGTCAGCAAGGTACTTTATTCTTGCACGAGTGCTATATAGACATGGATCTATTACTGAATACTCTCGGTGCCTTGATGAAGATGAGGCAAAGGAAGTCATCGAAGAATCATATCGAAGAGACGTGAGGGCCATGTTGGTTACCAAACTCTCACCAAGCAAATAATTCGAGCATGATATTATTGGCCTACTATACAAAAGGATTGTTACCAATTCGTCAAAAAATATAAAGAGTGTCAATTGCATGCTCCAATAATCCATGCACCAGCCTCTCACTTGCATTTTGTAACATCTTTCTGGCCATTTTCAATGTAACCATTTGACGTAGTCGGACCAATATCCCCTGCAACTTCTAATGGCCATAAATATTTTCTTGCTACAACAGACTATTTAACCAAATGGGTAGAAGTTGTCACACTCAGAACAATAGAATGACATCACATGGTATTCTTTATTCACAAAAATCTTCTTTGTTGATTTGGAGCGACTCATGATATAATATCTGATAACGGGACTCACTGCAAAAATGAAAAGATGAGGCAATTGTGTAGCAAATACTGTATCATGTATTATTTTTTAGCTTTTTATTACCCCCAAGGTAATAGGCGAGTAGAAGCCACTAATAAGATCATGATCCAGATTTTGGAGCAGACAATAGAAACTGGCATGAAAAGATGCACAACGCTGTGTGGGCATATTGCACCAGTATGATAACTGCAACTTTGAAGTGGTTCTACCATTACATACACTAAATAGAGCTTCTTCTAAATCAATATCAGCAGAAGAGACTAATGCAACTCGATTTGCTAGATGAAAAAAGGCTAAAAGTGGTTGAACACGTTAAAACCTATCGCCAAAGGGTGGCTAGACAATTTGCCAAGTCAGTTATTGAGAGACATTTCAAGGTAAATGACTTGGTCCTACAATCTATGGTATACCTCAGAGGATGGCTACGTGGTAAGTGAGCACCAAACTTGGAAGAATCATATGCTATTAAGGAAGCCTTTCCCCGTAACTCAAACCGGTTGATTGATGCTGATGGGTGGAACTTACCGATCTTGTTAATACTCTTCACCATGAGAAATTCTACACCTAGTTCTCTTGTATTCACTTTCTAATCAATGAAAAATATTTGTGTTTTCTACATTCGATCTGCTATTCATTTTGGATTCTTTCCAGTCATAAAACATAACAATTACTCTGAGGCATTTTTTTTATTATAATCACTCAAGACTTGAAAACAACCCATGTAGGTAAGTGGTCAAGTCTGCAATGCAAAGCAACCGATGCAGGTAAGGGGTTAAAACCTGCAATGCAAAGCAATCTATACAGGCAAGGAGTAAACCTGCAATGCAAAGCAACCCGTTCAAGTAAGGGGTTTAAACCTGAACTCAATCTTGCCCAAACCCACTCAAGTAAGGGGTTCAAACCTGAACTCAATCTTGCCCAAACCCACTCAGGTAAGGGGTCAAACCTGAACTCCATCTAGCTCAAATAACCCATTCAGGTAAGGGGTCAACCTGAAACATCACTCAAAACATGTTTGTTAAAAAAAAAAATTCTGGGGTGCTTATCTTGGTCACCAAGCGCGGCTAATACCGACTAAGTAACAAACAAGGGCATTTGTTATCACCCGATTTTTTTTGAAAAGGACTGTATTTTATTTTCACCCAAGAAATCGTTAGTAACGAGTGTTTTTTTGCATAGCTTCCCATTTCATGTATGTTTGATTTTCTTTCATACCCCATGGTGGAAGAAATATATTTTCTTTTAACAAAATATTATGTTTTATGTTCATGTATGAAAATATTTGAATTCATGCTTTTCAAAAGATTTTCAAAAGCAAGATCCTCCTTAATGAGACCTTAGAGACATAGTTTAGGCTCTTGCATGAGCCCAAGTTACTTTCGGGTTCACACAAAAAAAATTAAAGTTGGATATTTTTAAGTAACTTCTTGATTTTAACTTTCATGAAGACATATATGTATATACATGTTATATACGTATATGTGCACATGACTATCTCTCTTTTGTTTCACTCTTCAAGTTTAATGTTTTTTTTATCAATTCATATATATATATATATATATATATATATATATATATATATATATATATATATATATATATATATATATATATATATAAATTTGTAAAAGAAAACATTTAACTTGAAGAGCGAAACAAAAGATTATATATATATATATATATTTCCTCTCTTTTCCCTCTCCATTTGAGTTGGTACTTTCTTTCATATATATATATATATATATATATATATATATATATATGTATATACATGTAATTACGTATAAAGATACATACCCCCTTCCCTTTTAAAATCTTCTATTTGGTGATCTTTGAAGTCTCTTTATCTCTATAAAAGTATTTCATTCTTTTGGATAAAACTCTTCAAATATCTGAGGCTTTAACTTTTCATTCGTGGACTTCACCAAGACCAAAAAATCATGTAATGACCCAATATTGGAATCATGTTTGATGGTCTACATCTCATTCTATTTTCAAAAACTTTTATCTCTTCATAAAAATACTTATGATAATTTCACAAATAAACTTAGATGTGTGTGACACTATGGTCAGAATGAATGATTTCCTTCTAATGATGTAGGATCAATACATTCATACATTCACATTCACTTAATACTATGAATGATCACAAGTACCCCTCTAAAAGAGCTTAAGCAAGATGAAGTGAAACTCTAGCTAGGTAGTAACCGACTTAGAGAAAAACCTCAAACCTACTTAAAGTCTTAAGAAAATACCAAAGTGATTTTCAAAGGTTTCCAAAATGATATTTGTAATGATTTTCTCACTCAAGATTTTGCAAACCAAAATGTTTTACATTTTCAAATGATTCTTCAAAACTTTCTCAAAATCTTGAAATATCAAATCTTCAACATCTTCTCAAACATTACACTGCATTTAGAATGAAAATGATGTTTAAGCCAAAATGGAATGTATAAAAAATAAACATAGCCATTGGATTGGTTACCTCGTTAAAGGCAATGGAAACAATCAATCCTCGTACCGATGAGTGAGTCCATTTCTCTTTCATTTTAAAATAAAACCTCATTTTTCTGGAGTATTCTAAAAACCTAAATATTTTTTGGATCGCGAACACAAAGCAAAAAGGTCAAAAATTTTAAACCATTGTGATCCACTCATCCTACACAATTTTTTCATCTCATTCAAGTCATCCTAATGACCTTACGAGCCAACTTTGGATTTTTGGTTTCTTTAAGACCCGAATGGTACCTTGAAAACTTGGACACCTTGTTGGAGTGTGTGGATGCCACAAATCAGCTGTGCTGCCTCAGTTTTGGTAACTTAGACACTTTTTTTTTGTCTTAGCTATTCAAGAAGTTTAGTTCACTAGATCATGAATTGCAGAAAATAATCAAACACATCAAAGCTCTGGATTTACAGTGTAGAAGGCTGTTTTATATATGACCTTTGATCCCAACTAATTTGAGACCTTTGATTTTATGTTGTCCAGTGAATGAATGTAGTTTTCTTCATTCACAGAGTAGAAACAATAACAACAATTGGCGAAAAAGTAAAGATATCTATAACAGAAAAACAAAGAATATTGTTGTGCTTCAAAGTCATGGATTTTGCACATGAACTATTTTATCCTGATTTGCCATGATATTGAGCTACTAAGATATTGGGCTTAAATTCTCAACTTCGAAACTCTGAGGATTTTGCTGTGCTCAAAGTCAAGGATGCTACACATGAACACTTTTATCGTGTTGTGCTGTGATTTTGAGCCACAAAGATATCATACTTAAATTCTTAGCTTTGAAACTCGAAGGATTTCATGATACCTGAGTTTTGGTAATCATCAAATTTCTGTTGAGTCGCAAAAAATGAAGCAAGCTGAATATGCCAAATCAAACTATCACAAATGAACATGAGGCAAGGATCTAGAAAGGTACAAAATCATTTCTTCAACGCCCTCTGAAGAACAAGCTGAATGAGGAGATGAATCGACCAAGGAAAAAGATGCTTACCCACTAGATTAACAAAACCAGTGAAGATCACATCTCAAAGCTATGTTACATTAAAAAAAAGGCCATAAACCTTATGTCATTTTCTTGAATCTCCGTGTGTGTGTGAGAGAGAGAGAGAGATGCACAACAAGAAGTATAAGACTTACCTGGATAAGAGCTCCTAATGATGGAGGATGGAGATGAAACGACATCAACATTATTGCTTCTTGCACCAGATGATTGTGTTGAGCACTAGACAGATGTGAGGACAAGCTAGAAGGGGATAAAAGAGAGAGAGAGAGAGAGAGAGAGAGAGAGAGAGAGAGAGAGAGAGAGAGAGAGAGAGAGAGAGAGAGAGAGAGAGAGAGAAATGGTTGAGAGTAGATAAGAGATGAGGAGAGGGAGAGGTTGAGGAGGAGAGTATGACACAAGCCCTCCACTCGAGTGTTCTGTTTAGGAAGTTCCTAGTGTTTCCTTGAACCAAGGAAGGATGGTGGGGTTATTTATGCCCCTTGTCCTATCGTCCAATTTGTTTACCTTGCAGGTGTGGAGCTAGAAATTTTTCATGAGGGGCCCGAATTAAAGTTTTTTTAAATTTTGACTTCGGCCGAAATATAATTTTTCAAAATTTTTATATAGGACAAATGATTTTTTTTTTAAAATTTTACATGTATTTTTTTTTTGAGGTGGGGCCATGCCTTGTGGGCCTACCCTGCCTCTGCCCCTACCACGTTGTTCCATGAATGGTGTTTCTTAGGAATTTGAAGAAATGGAACATGCTTGTTCTGAGGCGTTCCAACACCATAAAATGCCCTCTTATTGGATAGGCCCTATAGCAACTTCCATCAAATAGAACATGGCCAACTACATGAACTCATCCTACTGAAGGATAAAGACATTCAAACCCTTTGTGAGTCTTACTATACCAAAGGAATACGATCTGATGAAATAGGATGATGGAGAGAGAAAGTCTAGCATAATCATGAAGATATGGAAAACATTGACAATAAACAACTCGTAAATAAAAGTAGTCGGTTTCTTTCTAACATAGTTTTTGATAACGGTTTTCCATTTTCAAAGACAGGGCAGAAAGCCGATAGAGAAGTCAAACTACTTGCTAAATGCATCCTCCAAACATCTTGTAGGGATATTAGCCTTGAAAATGATTGACAGCCTTAGTTAAACAATGCTTTGATGCCTTCGTTCAACCCCACCATATTATTCGGTATTTGATGCCATGAGTTTGAAATATTCATGCAATCTAGAGTTGCTATATTCCCCTCCCCTATCAGAATAAAATATTTTTTCATTGTTTTTATTAAATTGGTTTTCATATAAATGTGTGTGAGTCTTTGAATTAGTAGAAAAAAATGGGATTACCATATTAGGGGGAAAAACCAAGCAAACCTTGTATCATCATCCACAATTAAAGCATAATGGGAGAACCCATGAGGAGACAGTACATGCGATGAATCCCAAAGATCACAAGGTATCTTGTTCAAAGGTACATCAGATGAAGTATTTGAAACATACAACATTTAACGTCTAGCTAGACTTGCCAGTTAAAGCGCAACCTAAAGAAGCACCATAAATATTCTGCCTTGAAACTGAAAAGTCCATGACTATGAAGAAAACAAATAATATTAGAAAGTGGATGACTAGATCGTTGGTGACATGTATCGTGATCTACCATATGATGCCTGGAATGAAAGAAGGATGTTTCTTAATGCGGAGTGAGAACATAGAGATCATCGTGCTTTGCTTTGTTGTGATAACCTTGTTTCTACTTTTATCCTTTAACACAAAACGATCACAATAAAATTCAAACATTAAGTTCAGCTCCAAGCTTAGCTAGATGACAAAAGCAAAATATTCATAATCTGACGGGCGATAAGGCCACCAGTATAGAACCATTCTCAGCTTGAATTGGTATCCCCAATGTTGGATACTTTCAACCTATTTCCATTTCGAGCCATAACAGTTTCTTATCCATTATAAGGATTGATGCGAGTGAAAACACCTACATCAACAGTTATGCATGACGTTGCCCCATTGTGAGGAAACTAAGCATGATCCTGATTATTGGGAAGCTGCATTACAGCCAACGCTTGAGGAATGTCTCCTGTTTGGTAGGCTTCATTAAACTTGTGGTAACATTTTATGACATGATGACTGAGTTTAGAAGTATTGGAGCTTGCTGTCTTATGGCTTTATGTTGGGATTTCTCCCTCATGCATACACAAAACGATATGCCCTAAACATGTTATGCTCATGCTAAATCATTGAAATTAAACAAAATAAACTTAACTGTAGCTTAAGCGTACCTGAATCCATTTGAAGAACTGGGTGGTAGATCACGGTAGGATCTTCTAGAGTCTGTGCGGGGCACGTGTGGTCTCTCTCAGATGGGGAAGAGAAAACCCTAGAAACCAATGTCTCAGACAACCATTTGCACAACTCCAGGGACCACTACCATTTTATATTAAGGGCAATTACAAATTCAACCCATCAAAAAGTCCGTAATTGCAGTACAGATATCTACACATTTTAAAATTACTCCATACCATCTAAAATGACGTAATATCCCAAAATGCAATCACTTAAGTGGATATTTACGTTAAGACAATCATAATGTCTGAAATTCCTCATAGACATATGTCGGCCCACCAAATGATCTTACAATCTTTCACTTGAGCCAAATATGTCTTTATGCATTCAGATAATACATAAAACCTTAGGAGCTCATAAATGTTATCTTATTCAACGTCATTTTCACCAATCTCGTCCATGATCATATCAACACAGAACCAAAGCGGCTTTCGCTATATAAAAATTAGCTAAACCTTCAATGATCACAAATGTTAACACAATCAATGACATAGATCTGGTATAGATGTATAGCATGAAAATTACATGTAATGTGATTACAACATGTCTATTCTCAACTGGTCCAACTTTAAAACCTTATGGAGATAAAAAACACAAACACAAAATGAAACCAAAGAACTTTAAACTTTATTCTACAGAAAACTGAATATGTGTCCATACATAAGAGCAAACAAAATACAAACTCCTACTAAACCAGCACATCATCCAAGGATAACACTCCCATACAAACAACGTGTTTGTGAAAGACCTTATGTGTTCTTAGTAAGCGGATCCGCAATCATAGAGTTTGTCCCAATATGCTCTAAAGACACCTGACCATTCTGTATCCTCTCTTTAACAACAAAAAACTTAATGTCGATGTGCTTCGACTTTGACAAACTGCGGCTGTTATTAGAGTACATGACTGCTGAATTATTGTCACACAACAACCTTAGTGGCCTTTCTATACCACTCACAATGCGCAGCCCCGTGACAAAATTCCGCAATCATAAAGCATGATTGGATGCCTCGTAATATGGTATGAATTCTGCTGCCATGGTTGAAGTAGCTACAAGTGTCTGTTTGACACTTTTCTAGATGTAGTTGCTCTAGTCAATAGAAATACATAGCCTGAAGTAAACTTTCTACTGTCATGACACCCAACAAAGTCAGAACATGAATACTCAATGATCTCCTACTGGTCTGACTTCTTGTACGTGAGCATAAAATCTTTTGTTCTCTGTAAGTACCTCAATACTCTTTTGGCTGCTTTCCAATGATCCATACCATGATTACTTAAGTATCTGCCTAACATTCCAACGATAAATGCAATATCCGGATGAGTACAAACCTAAACATACATAAAGCTTCCCACAACAGACGAATAGAGAATCATTTCCATTTCCTTAGATTTGATTTCACTTTTAGGGCACTGTTTGAGACTAAACTTGTCTCCTATAACAATTGAAGTATCTCTTGGTTTACAACCTTTCATGTCATATCGCTGAAGCACCTTATCAATGTAGGCCTTTTGTGATAATCCAAGAATACCCCGAGAACGATCTCAAAATATTTGGATCTCCAATACAAAAGATGCACCACCAAGATCCTTCATGTCAAACTTTGTTGACAAAATTTCTTAGTTTCATGCAATATGCCCACATCATTACTTGCCAGCAATATATCATTCGACATATAAAACCATAAAGATAATTTATCTCCACTAAACTTTTGGTATATACATTCATCAACCAAATTAGTCTCGAAACCAAATGAAACTATAACTTGATGAACTTTGTAATACCACTGACTGGAAGCTTGCTTTAGTCCATATATATATTTCCTCAATGACACCTCTACTTGATTTTCTTGAGGTTGTTGACTTTATTCTTCAGTAGGGAGATCGACATTATTGCATTCTTCTGAATATGTTGATGGAACAATGTCATGAATGAATACCCGATTATTGCTTACAACATCTGTATGAGTCGACTCCGGTCCCTCTTCAAAGACAATGCTTTTAACATGATCACCTCCCCAAACTCAATATCCTAAAAAATTGGGTGTTTTTCGTTTCAAAGAAAGACTTACTGGATGGATTATAAAACTTATAACCCCTTAATGTTTGTTTGTTTTCCCTTTATACATTCAATGCAAACATTAAAGTCTGCAAAATCAAGAGAATCAAGAATTTCATTCGACATAAACCATTTAATACTCTTTTCAGAGATATGTCCTAAGCGCCTATGCCACAACATAGCGGAATTCTCGTTGGCCAATTTTCTTTTAGTACCACTAGACGTAACATGCAAGATTTCATGATATGAAACAACCATATCAAGCAAATAGAGGTTGTCGCTACCAAACAAAGAACCAGCAGCAATCAAATTTGAGTGCAATAACAACTTAAATTTACTTCTTTCAAATGAACAATAATAACTAAATTTGTCCAACGAGGAAATAGAAACCAAATTCCGTCTACAAGACGGTACCACATAAGTTTCTGTCAAATTCAAATAACAACCCGTCTTTAACAATAACCAAAAATCTGCTATGGCTTCAACTTTCGCCTTCTTGCCATCGCCCACATAGATGAATCTTTCAGCATCATTTGACGTTCGACAATTTAGGTAGCCTTGCATAGACACTATGTGAGTAGTTGCACCCAAATCTACCCACCAAGTGTTTCTGAGTACTGAAGTTAAATTAACCTAAAAACAAACCAAAGTGAGAAGTGTACCTTTCCTTTCACGCCATGCGTGAAACTTAGTACAATCCTTCTTCATATGACCTTCACCCTTACAAAAGAAGCAGTCTGATTGGCTTTCCTTATGCTTCTTCTATTTCTTAATGGATGACTGGTCAACTGCAACTTCCTTAATAGTCTTTTTTTTTCTTACTTTTAAAAATCGAATAATTTAACTCAGGAATAGTACTCAAATTTGTAAATATCATAGAAGCAGAACTTATTGTACAAAGAACAAACCAAAACATGTTAACAATCAATACATGTACAAGAATGAAACAACAAATATAAATGAATTTAAACACAATGGCCCAAAACTCATCACAAGGTACCGGTGCAACGTTAATATCCAATCTTTGGATTGAAATACTAACTGCAAGTGGTATTCTTGGTCAACAATGAATATAAATAATTAGCTCTGTCAAATAACGAGCCTATCTTTGGATTGATTCACTATTCACATGAAAACCTGAAAATTATCACATATTCATTGTCATGTACGCTTGAACCTGACTAAGCAACAATCCTCCTTTGGGTTGATCATTACCCGCATGGTTTAAGTATACTATCATCTAATGTTCGAAACAGACAAATTCGTACAACAGAGGTAACTTTGGCGACATAAAGTATAAATCTACTCAATTAGAACAACAGACATGGCCAAAAATCAAATTCATAGTCCAAATTTTCATATATGGTACATCCACAATTTTAATAACATGCAAAACATGATACATATATTAAAATTCACATACAAATTTTTGCCTTTCATTGAATCCAAAACCAAATGATTCAATGATATGACACATACAAAATTGTCTTACATTGAATCCAAAACCAAATGATTCAATGATATGGGCCCAAAAGAGTTCAAATTTTTATAAACTGGTACCACAATTGTGCATAAGTGGGTCAAAAACCATTAAATCGGCTTTAAAATAGCCCGTATTGGTTTTAAACCGCAACTAAAACACCCGCATGGTGTCAAATAGGGCTGAACCGGTCTAAAAAATTGGACGAACCAGTCAAACATAGACCGTCTCGGTTCCGGAACCCACTGAACCAGTTGAAAAATGGCTAAAATTGGTTCAAAAACTGAATGAACTGGTCTGAAATACCCTAAATCGCTCAGAAAATCAACTGAATCGGTCTGAAAATCCACTGAACCGGTCTGAAAACAACTGAACCGGTCTGAAAATCCACTGAACTGGTCCGAAAACTGAACGAACCGGTCTGAAAAGGGTCCGAATCGGTTCTGAGTGGAGTCGAATTGATCTGAAACCGGTTCGAATATGTTCAGAACCGGTTTAAAAAAAAGGAACCGTTTTACAAACTTTAAACCGAATGGATGCGGGTCGGGTCCAAATTGATCGACCCGGATCCGAGAAACCAAATTTTCAAAATTTGAACGTTTTGGGTACGAGTCGGGTCCAACATGACCCGAACCAAATCCGAAATAATCGTATGGATACGGTTCGGGTTAGATCGACCTGACCCGAACCCGAAATCCAAATGTAAACCAAATGGATACGGGTCGGGTCCGACATGACCCGACCCGGATCCAAAAGATCCGATCTCTTAAACCGGATGGATACGGGTCGGTCCTAACTTGGCCCGATCTTGATCCGAATCGCAAAAAAATTAAACCGTATGGATACGGGTCGGGTTCGACAGGACCCGACCCGGTCCGAAAAAAATTTAACACAGGCAGCAAAAACGACCCGGTCCGACGGCTTCCGTCACACGCCCTGTACCTAATTTTTTTTTTTTAAACAAAAACTTGCAGCCGAAGAACCAAAAGGGGAACATTCGAACGAGAAGAACACACAAAATCACCCAAAAAATCAACGATTCAACAATGAACATAGGCTCTGATACCAATTGTTGGGATTTCTCTCTCGTTCATACACAAAACGATATGCCTTAAACAGGATCATGCTTATGCTAAATCATTGAAATTAAACAAAATAAACTTAACTGTAGCGGAAGCGTACCTGAATCCATCTGAAGAACTGGACGGTAGATCGCGGTAGGATCTTCTAGAATCTGTGCGGGGGCACGTGAGGTCTCTCTTAGAGGGGGAAGAAAAAACCCTAAAAACCAATGTCTCAGGCAACCATTCGCACGACCCCAGGGACCACTACCATATTATATTAAGGGCAATTACGGATTCAACCCATCAAAGAGTCCGTAATTGCGTACATGTATCTATACATTTTAAAATTACCCCATACCATCTAAAATGACACAATATCCCAAAATGCAATCACTTAAGCAGATATTTACGTTAAGACGGCCATAATGTCTGAAATTCCTCATAGACATATGCCGGCCCACCAAATGATCTTACACTTTAATCATTTTTTTGCTGATTTTGGCGATATTGCTGGCCATGTGATGTAAATCCACGACCTTTAGATGAAAAATGTGTTCTTCATTTGCTATTCAATCGTTTTGACTTCCTTGTCATTGGCCATGAAAAGCTTTATTTTGATTTTGAAGAGATGAATCGTCTAACGAGACTTGAAAGTTTCATGGTTTTGAAGGAGAGTGACCACTTGTTTGTATAATGGGGTCGGTGGTTTCAACTTAGATGTAACAAATGCTTTGTATAAAGAATCAAAACCATTTAAAAGAGAAAAACTTGCATTCTTATCTAAAACCAGCTTACCAATTGCTGCAAGCTCATCACAAACACATTTGAGGCTGCTTACTTCTTCAGCAAGGCTCTAGTTTCATTCAAGGAGAGTTTAACACATTTGAGGGTGCTGCTTATGTATTTAAGCAGGGCCCTAGCTTCACTCAAGGAGAGTTTAACACATTTGAGGGTGCTGCTTATGTATTTCAGCAGGGCCCTAGCTTCATTCAAGGAGAGATTAGCACATTTGAGGGCGCTGCTTATGTATTCAGCAAGGCTCTAGCTTCATTCAAGGTTGAAGCGTTTGGAAGCAACAAACTTTCTCGCACTTGAGAATCAAGAGTGAATGTTTCTTCCAAAGTAGTCCATGTAAAGCGGTCTCAAGATGAACGACAAAGCCAAGACATACGATAATGTTCTACTTATCCGTCCACGAATCAAGCAATCGGATCTCTTCCTGGCAAGAAAGTCAGGATGAGCATGAGTTAGAAAGTGTTCTTATCGGCAAAACGATAAAAGCTTGTAACTCTTGGCTTTCATGAGTTCAAGCATCTGCATAGGCCAAAGAAGATTATTTGAATGCGTCATTTCTAGATACACAAAGCTCTTGGCATGTAATGTTGTTGTGTAAGGAAACTTGTTTGCTTGGGAGGATGGAGTAGGATTAGCTACGAGAACGACTTAGTCATCGGGCTCTAATACCGTGAGCAAAAATAAATAAATAAAAGGAACACTGAAAAAGCAAAAGTTTCCATTGAATTCTTTCTTCAGGTACAAATTCTGTATATACTTGACGATCAGCATCTAGATATTCCAAAATCTTCGTTATGCGCGAAGGCTAAGGTGTAATGATGCACTTGGAAGAGATGGATCTTGAGAATAGCAGTCATCATGACTTTGGGAAGAAGGGTCATGTTAAAGGGAAGAGTTGTCATCATGAACTTGGAGAGAAGGTTATGAGGAGCCTCATAATGTCTTCATTAAGAGCATTTCCATTGGTATGGATCCAACAATAGTTCTTAATTTCATATGAGTCGCTCATAATCTAGGGTTTTCTTGTATTCCCATTTTTCACCATGGATCACATCATTCTTATCAGTCTCCATGAGGAAGCCCACATCCCGCTATTTACTCCAAAACCATACTGCTGGAGGGTTAGCCTCCTACCATTATTACTCCAAGAATCAAGTTAAAGAATATGCAAGAAAAACATGCTCAAGTAACAGGTAACAAATTAGCAGCAACCTCAGTGGCCGGTAAATTCACTAAACCTCAAGTAAATTCCTCCATTTCTTAACTGTCGAAAACTCGTCCTAAAAGAACTTTCCTGCCCTCGAGCACTGGTTGGAGCCACTTAAGCCACTGATTCCTGTTAGCTGTCAGAATAATCTTGGCAGGAAGTTCATTTGGCTCCATCTGTGTTAGGTGAAGTTGGTTTAACATAGATTCCAAGCACATAGTTTCTTCAAATTGGCAAACCTCGTGACTTTTGGGAAGGGGTAGACCATTTGCCACTGGTTACCCCACCGTACACCAATTGCCGCTCTTGGGGTATGCTTAATCTTGGAGAAGACAATTTGGATAAACACATTCTTCAGCTGCAGACCCGGCCATGCGCCTGACACAATACCTGTTTTGATCCATAGTTTGCAAGCCTGTAATTGCTTAGGCTTATTTCTCAATAATGTCAGATATTGCTCTGAACAAATGTTCCATATCCTATTGGCTTCAGCATTACACTTCAACTTGATGTCTTGAGATTGAAATTCATTTCAAGAGCTCCATAGACACCAAATGATAGTATGAAAGGTGACTTTCCAGCTTAGTCCTAACCAGTCGCATTTAAACTTACAAAAAAACCACAACCTGAACTCTTGTAAGAAATTAGAATGAGGACTCCTTTTTCTTCCAAACCTATGGCATACATGTTTCCAAACGCTGGCAACTAGTTTGCACTTAAAGAATAGACGATGTTGTTTCTTCCTCACATCTACAAATAGAACACATGTTGGCTAGGCTCATACCCCGTTTTTTGAATCTATTAAGAGTGGGGAGTCTTCCATAGGAAGCGACAAAGATAAACCAATTAGATCTTGGAACGCATTCCTTGAGCCAGACCCACTTCCACCAATTTTCGACAGTTTGTTTCTTTCTGGTGATCAACGTTCACTAGTTTCAGATTTTTTGCCTCTGTATTCCCCAGAAGAAGAACATCCTCAAGCCTTGAGAGACAAGGGCGCTCGACACCTGCTCTTCCGAGACATTACTTGAATGCAGGGTCATGTATTAAATCAGATTGGAGCAGATCCTTGACAGAGAGACGAAGGCTAGCTTGAAAAATCATTAACTCGTGAGAGGACAGCTGCTCATAGAGACAAACTTCAGCTCATCTATCTTGCCAGAACTTAGCTTCACATGTTCCTACAGCCCATCGGGTGTGATTGGTAACTCCACCTCACACCATTAAAGAACCACGAAGAGAATTTGCAAGATTTTATTGTCCACAAGCTATGAAACGACAAATACTTGCTTCTGATTACCTTAGCCCAGTTAGAGTTAAGATAGCATACCTGCAGAGCTAATCTGAGGGTTCCCGTCTTTCTGGGCTCGTAACCTACGTAGAGGAAAGGCCTCTGTAGGAAGGCCATGGAGCAAGTAGACAGAGGGAGAGGTGGGACAGTTTATGAAGATGAAGAGAGGCCTCTGGCAGGCCTTGTTGAGATATGCCACTTTGATGATTCCAGTCCGTCCTTCCAGACTAGGTTGACAGATCTTCCACGCTATAAGAGGCACTTTCCTTCTGCTACTATCATATCCCCACAAAAATGTTGACATTATCGAATTGACCTTACTCATGATATCTGGAGGTAGTCTAAATATGCTACACCAATATCGAACCACGTGAAGGAGAACGCTCTTTGGGAGAAATAGTCTTCCTACATATGAAAATAGGGCCATCTTCTAGACAGCAAGCTTTTTTATCTACATTGGAGATCAGCTCAGAGCACATGTTAGATTTCAACCTCCCACTGAAAAGAGGTAATCCTAAATATTTGATTGGAAGACTCATGGTTGGCCATCTCAGAATAGATTCAATCTCTTGGAACTTGTTAGGGGCCACGTTGAAAGGGATTGTAGATGACTTGGAAGGATATCATAAGCAAAAGCAAGAACCGCAGGAAAATAACCTCCTTCAGGCACCTTAGGAAGCCTTATTCATCTCTCAGGTACCTCCCTATAAAGATACCTTGAAAAAATTTCCATGATAATAGCAAACAGACCAGGCGACATTGTGTCTTCCTGCCGGAGGCCTCTCTTCATCTTCATAAACTGTCCCACCTCTCCCTCTGTCTACTTGCTCCATGGCCTTCCTACAGAGGCCTTTCCTCTACGTAGGTTAAGAGCCCAGAAAGACGGGAACCCTCTAAATAGAAACCATACTTTACTCCATTAAATGTTTCATTCCAACTTATAGTTTTTTTTTAAAAAAAAAAAAATTGTGGAGCGCCAGCACATCAAGGAATTTGTTTATTAAATCACTTCAGAGCCACAGCAGCATCGTCAAGAAACCAATTTTTTTTTAGGAAACCCACAATGGGTAAGAAGAATTACTAGCTGATTATTTTCATGAAGGTTCTAGGATACTTAAAACCAGAATATCGTCTAATATTGAAGAATATTATGGATATCTGGAATTTCCTCTTTGGTTTCCATGAAACAAGGTTCTATGATTTGTAAGGATCAGCATCAAGATGCTACGAGTACTCCCTGATCACAAGAGGCACCACCTATTTTCGCTTTCACCTCGTGATCCTTGTAGTTGGGTTGGTGGGGTTTCTGTTTTCCCTTGCCTTAGAACGAGTAAAAATGGCAGGCAGAACCAATTTGGCATTCCTTCACGTCAATTATCTCAGAACCATATCTCTTTATTTTATCCACCGATCAACGTATTTTCTACTCGTCCACCTGTTTTAAATTTTTAATGGCGGTCCGCATATTTTAACTGAAGTCAGTGGCCCCTTGTTTGGGATATCTTTTCCTTGTTATTTGATATTTTGCGATGCTTTTGAGCAACTCTAAGCACCGACTCTTATTATTTAATGTATATATACATGTATACATAATATGGCTCGTGAATCCTCTGTAATTACTACAGAATCTGTTTGGAACAAAGAACCTTATAGGAATGGGCACTGAATTTCGCATTAAGGCCCTGTTTTGAGCTGGAATAAGTACCAAAAGCCTTCACTTATTTACGTTGTGGCTTGAAACGGAGAGTTCATGAAAATGGTGATGGAAACAGAAGAGAACGTTCGTTTCCTATTTTCTTATTCAAGTTGCGTGGGCCAACAACGAGTAGACGAAAGGGAAGCAATTGGCAAAGAGAAGCCAGTCTGCTAAGTCAACTGGGGAGCGAACAAAAGCAATAATACAATCAGGGAGTGAACAGAAATGGTGGGGTCATGACAACAGCAAAAATCCCATCTCGACTGTCTATCAGAAAACCCAAAAAAATCCCATACAGATCATTATTTTGAAATTATCCATAGATGGTTGCTAAATTTCTTGGAAGAAATATGTTCTTCATTTTAAAGCCCAAAGGGTGCCAATAAACCATTTAATCTTCTCAACGACCATCTCCAGAACAGATCGCATAATCTTGGCACACACCTTATCAAAAAGCTGCCATGATTCCTATTCTAAGAAAGAACTTGACCCCAGGGAAGAGTGTAATTTCCACAGAGGACACAAAAAATTTTGAGATCATCACCAGTTCTCTAGTGCCAAGGGCCTCCTCAGTGGTTGGCGTCCTCAAACCCTCCACAATTGAAACAAGCTCCTACAGAGAACCTCCACCCAATCTAAATAGACACTCGTTTTCTAACTTGATGGAAAGTAAAATACAAGTTTGTCAGGGAAAGCCTTCACCCAATTTAACAAGACTACCAATTTATGAAGAAACCACCGACACCAAATCAGCCATTTAAGAAGAAGAAGAAGAAGAAGAAGCCACAAACTTAATAATTAACCCTGATCGACAGTCAGGAGCAACAGCAAACAGCAAGAGAAGCAACATCTGCATCCAACAAACGAAAGAAAAAAAGAGGAGTCCCCAAAGTAATTGGGGAGGAGGTTACCCTGTTTTCAACAACAGACATGCAAAACAAACCAGTGTCTGAGAAAGCGTTGAGACGTTAATATCTATGGAGAAGAGGTGGTTTTGGAGGTCTCGAGATCGACAGCCTTCTGAAGGAGGCTGTCGGAGTCATCGATGGCCATCTGGATAGGGAAGTTGCCGAGGCCATCGGCGAGCGCGAGCATGATGCTCCGCATCTCGTCGTGGAACTCCTTGTGGTCGACGGTGCCGCTGTGGTCGGTGTCGAATTTGTCGAAGATAGAGTTGTAGAGGGAGGTGAGCTGCTCGGGAGTGGTGGAAACGTCGATGCCGAAGTGGGACTCTATCAGCCGCAGCGACTCGAAGGCTTTACGCAGCTCCGCCCGGGACAGAACCCCGTCGCCATTGACGTCGAGCTTCACGAACGCCTCGTCCACGCTCTTCGTGAACGCCGCTTCATCCTCCACGAAGTCCCGCACCGTGGATCCGTCTATCACCACCACGCCCATCCCTCTGCTTCTCCTTCTTCTCTCGCACTCTCTCTCCCACGATTAGTGTCCGGTGTCTCCCTGGGGTATCGTCTGACGCGGGCTACGACGGTGACCATGTCCCATTGAGCCATTAAATAGAGCGGACATTTTATGCGGGAACTAATCCTTTGCTTCTAATGTCGGAGAAGGCCTTGCTTTTAACAGAAAGGCGATGAAAACCTTTTCGGCTAGGAAAACAAGCTGAAAGACAGCTCGGCTCGGTTGGGTTTTACTATTTCCTTCAAAAGAGGGCAGCAGGCGATAATTCGCCTCCAAAACCATTGGCGGTGGCACCATCTCCACGACTGCACTACATCGATATATATATTTAGAAATCCTATGACCTTCTTAGGTTTCGGCCAATTATAATCACCCAATACATTGCATCGGATGGGTGTAACTAAACACAGTCCATTGCAATGCATCAGATAGTATGTTGTGAGAAGCTGAAGAATGAAGAAATCCACATACTTTCTGATTTAAAAATTTTAATTGCAATCATGATCATGAGTCAAGTTTATGTGGTTTGTCCTTGTTATGTTTGATGTTTCACTACAAGGATTATCATTCCGATGCAAACCTGTAAGGGAAGGAGGCCCCCCTAACCTCTTATTCATAACAAAATTGAGTTGTACACATATACAAAGCCATCACCAATACCATAATGATACCAAGAATAAGCACTCAATACAGGTAGTACTAAAAAATGGAATAGAACAGTATCACTCAGAACCTGAAATGAAATTCCACCAAAAGCCTGAAAAGTCTACATCTCCTTGCATCGGAGCGAAATTTGATCTACTATCTAAATCGGAATGCCCATATCAGAAACAAATAATTGTGTCCATCTGCTCAGCAGGCCAAAAAATGTGGACAAAATTTAATTCCCACCTTCAAGAGCATTTTGAAGTACTTTCTTCTATTTAATATTGTTGGCAAATATGCCGATGTATCATGGATATTACTAATTCGTTGCACACACCCTGAGAGCAGCTTGAATTCTGACAGGATATGGTCCTCCACATCTCTCAAAAGTTCAATCCAAACTAAGTCACTAGGACTTTAGCTCAAAGCAACTCCCACCATACAACGATCCCCATACTTCATAGTAAGAACATGAATATACCAGTATTTGGTACCATCAAGAGGCCAAGAATTTGACAATATTCCATGTTTAAGCCAAAGCTAAAACTCTCTATCATGCTTACTCCATTCATAGGCCAATAAGAATTCCAAACAGGCAAACCACATTAAGTTTAAAAATTGAGGTAAAGTAAGAGACAGATCATTACGGACTGCTTCATTCCTTAAGCACCATAGCTTCCAAAGGACAGTAGGGAAACAAGCCCTCCATCATTGCCCTATCCAACTCTACTTGAAAGATGTGGCATGCCATTTCTTAAATTCTTAACAATGTTTGAATGTGGAACTCACATAACATCAAATTTCCTCTAAATTGAGAGCCAAAGGTTTGCAGCAAAGTTACATTTGAAGAAAAGGTGGCCAGCATCTTCCTCATGATAGCAACAAAAATCACAACAGCTAGCTAAATGAAAACCAATTTTTGAGTCTCGCTTGAGTGGGAAGGTGGTCTTCACAAGCAAGACAAACATTCCAATTTCTTCGAGGGTGGCATCTGATAGACCAAATCCTTTGTTGCCAATTTTGAACTGAATTTCATTGATGAAGACACTCGACAATATCATTTCTACTCAAAGTGGAGCATATCTTTCCACCCCAGAATAGATGATCCAAAGAAGGCTCATGACTCTCCAACCTACCTGATTGAATCTTAGTTGCTATGAACCTTAGAGTTGCCTTTTTCCAATCTATCCTAGAAACACAATTACTCATCTGAGATATAGATAAATGAATATTAGAATACACATGCTCTAGTAACTCTGCTGAGGAGTTCCATCTATCCACCCAAAACCTAACTTGTCACACATTTATTACTTCCCATTAAACTTGATCCTTAATGTCGAACCAAGTCTTCAGCAAATTCTTCCACAACCAAGAATGACAACTTTTGCTTCTACAAATCCACAAGCTTTCATCGTGCAAATACTTACTTTTCAAGATTTGAACCCAAGGGGCATCCAAGGTTGGAATGGAAATGATGACATGAATTAAAGCAGACAGATTCATTTCATCAAGGAATTGAATGCCCACTCTACCTTCTTTATAAGGCCTACAAATTTGCTTCCAAGCTATATAATATGGCCTCTTGTTCTCTGGCAGTCATTCTACAAGAATTTTATCGCCTTCTCAATATCCCTAAGAGTCTTAAGCAGGATACAACTCACAGAGACCTAGTGTTCAACAATTTGCAAGATTACAGATTTGATAAGATATAATTTACATGAATAAGAAAGAAGATGACTTTTTGATCCAGAAAGACATCTAAAAATCTTATGAAGAAGTGCCTCACAAAGCCGGTCAATCAAAATTCTAGTAAATAGAAGAAAGCCCTGACAGATAGAAGGGAGAACCATAGTATGCCACCTTAAAGTGGATTTCAATCTTAATAGTCTATCCTCATCTACATGAAAAAATAGGACATTAGACTTAGATTGGTTATCAACCAAACTTGTGGGATGAGAGAGTTTTGAGACAGTCCATGCAAAAGCTTTAATAGAGCTAACCACAACAACTGAGAAACACATTATCTCATCTACATATATAGTACAAATTGCAGCCTTCACCTTATAGAAAAAGGCATGAGAGAGGATATTGGACTCCTCATGGAGTCTAGTGTCATTGAAGCATTTCCATCACAACTATAAAAAGATAAGGAGAGACAGGGTCTCCTTGTCGAATGCCACTAGAAGCTTGTAAGAATTCTCCTCTCACACCATTAAGCAGCACCGTAAATGTCATAGACATACACAAACCATTGTCCTATGAACCCAACAAGTATGAAATGAGAGAAATAATAACTTTGTATAAAGTGTTACATAATGCAATTGGCCTAAATTCCTTCATTTGAGATGCTTCTTCTCTTTTTGCTATTAGTGTAATTAAAGATTGGTTGAGTTTCTAAACCATTTTTGTATATAAAAAATCAATGATTGCTCAAGATACATCTCAGCCTATGATGTACTAAAACTATTGGAAGAAACCCACAACAAACCCATATGGACCCAGAGCACTATACTTATCCATGGAAAAAATTATGCTTCTAACTTCTTCCTTTGACACATAGCCAAGAAGCATGACATCTTCTTCCTTGTTGACCAGCTCCCCTTCCCTAGCTTTGCCATAATTTCTCTAGTAAAATCATCATTCTAAAGGAAAAAGTAGAAACATTCTTCATAGATCTCTCTAATAACTCACTGGTCCCTAGACGATCATTTGGTCCTCTCCATAATGTGAATTCTATTTGCATGACCACAATCTTAATTTGACCACCTCATGAAAGAATTTTGTATTACGATCACCCTCTTTGATCCATTTGGATCTCAATTTTTTGCTTCCAAAGTAATTCCTCTTCCTACAAAGTATCAAGAAGTTCTTTTCTAAGGGTGACTTCTTAGTCAGACCCAAGCCAACTAATCTCTCCCACTTGCACCTTGCAGTAATTCCAGCTCAATAGTCAAAGACTTAATTTATTTAAAACATTACCACCATGAGTTCTGTTCTAGTTAGCAAGACCAATTCTTACTGCCTCAAGTTTAGCAAGGACTCGGATCATGGGCATCAATGTTGTGATGTATTCTATTTCTCTACCACTATTTGAAGAAAACTCTCTTTTTTACCCCAAAATAGTGTGTACTTAATCAGTTTTTTGTCAAAATAGCAAGATGAAGGATTCTCAACTGTCGTAGAGAGTAGGCTATGGACAGAAGCTGTGCGAGGTTGAATATGAAGTTAAGATCTACCACTAAAAGAATCCATTCATTGCGAATTTAGGAGGCACCAGTCTAATTTGCATAAAATCTTCTCTAACCCCACCCTGTTGTTAGACCAAGTATATTGGATCCAATTTTGAACATAGATTCCACCTCCATGTTCAATGATGGGATCCATCGATTGACCATAAAGTTCTTCCCAACACTCTCCAAGGTCATTGTTGGAAGGCTAGACCCTCATCTGCTTGAGCGAACCAAATCCGGAATCCACCTCTTCCAAGGGCAGTGAAGAGGGGAGGGGACGATGATTTCCATTGCTTCTTCAACACATTTATAACAAACTTAGAATCCACATTGGAAAAAACATCCCAATATCGACCATTTGAAATGGGTTTTCATGCACTCAAAGGAGGAATTTATGACTACTATAGGAGGTCTTCCCCCGTCTTGTACAACTTCCAGCTCTTCCTTGTCCTCCCCAATCTGCCGGTGATGCCCTTCTATAATGTTTTCCCATGACTGCCCTGGTGATCGAGAGTTTCACCATCTCCACCCCAACTTAATCTCCATTGGAGTCATGAAGGATCGAGATTTCAGTGCCTTCCCTACCTCTGTGATGCCCACCTTACACCCTTTCGCCTTAGGAATAGGAGGCTCACTGATGGGAGGACTCTGCAGCATCTAACATCTAGACTAAACCATCTAGAAAAAGAGAATGATGAAAACAGAAGAAGTGACGAAAAGGAGGGAGAAAACCTTCACCATACGAGGATAGAGAAAAACCTTCACAAGGATTATCATCGATATGTTTGATGTTTCACTAAAATGAAATATACTCTAGATTCACCAAATCTCATGTCATTCCCAATAGCTTAAATGTTGTTGCCAATAAGATTATTGGCAATTATTCTTGCCCAAGCAGATATCCAAGGCTGTCGTTGCCCTTAGTGGCATTAAAAAAAAGCCTTTCGCAAGGGTAGGAGTTCTTGTTCATAATACTATTGGCAATAGCTGTTTAGCGGTTGGCAACAACAAGAGTCATTGTCAATATTAACATTCACAACAGCTCTTTTATTTGCCAATGAAATATTTTTCCAGCTCCATCTATGTGATGAGTGAGTGAGTGTCATACACACACACACACACACACACACACACACACACACACACAAACTCACAAAAAACATCCACAATTTATACAAAAATGAACCATTTAAAGTCCACATCACTCCTTGCTTCATTCTTTTGAGTTCTTGATACGAAATTCATCATAAAAATCACCATCCTCTCTCACTTTATTCTCTACAAGTTAAAAAACATTCACCCTGAATCTTGTTTCTTTATATGTCTCCTAATATAGTAGACAACATGTGCCACCAACTAGAATGAATGAGATAGTGACATTGATGATTCACACAAAAGAAATGAGTCACTTGATAACAAATTCATTAGGATACAGAAGAAAATTTCAAGCCAAAATGTGCAAGGTAGTCAACAAAGAACACTTGGATTACATTCCAAAGTATATAAAAACAAAAAAGTTATTACATATCCCTAACTCTTGTTTGCCATACTTTTTGTAGGTGCTAATCTCCTTGCTTCTTTGTTTTCAACAACATTGTATATGTATTTGAAAGTTAAGTGCAGTGTTATTTTGAAGTATCATAACTCAACTTATGCAACTCAACTTTACCCACTTATTCAATTTAATATATTGATGGACTTGTTAAATTTTCCTAGTCGTAACCAATTGAAGGTGTTAGCTCAATGTCAGAATCTATCATGCCTTGGATGCTTGGACATAGTTATATAAATAAAGATATTTCCTGCTGTATAGAGTGTTCCACATAAATAGCGCATAAGGATTGAACTAAAAAAATAAAGATGGAGAATCTATATAGGGCAGGAAGCAACTAATTCCTAGTAGATTATGATAGGTCATGAGTAACTTCCTGTCTTATGTCAAATAAAAGCTAAAATTATGTCCAAATGAAAATAGCCACTATTAATTCATCTACTTGATTTTTTTTGGTGGAAGAAAACACAATCACATAGCAGATATGATTTCATATTGTTCGAAAAGCAAATAGCATGTCCAATACATATGTAGCAAACTACAAGATGAAGCCAAAACTTATAAAGGTGCATTTAGCTAGAGTTAGCACAAACCTCGCTCCTTAGAGACAAATGTTAAAGCAATAGAGTGGGTGATGGTATTGTCTTGTGTAGGTTAATTTGGGGCTTGGTAAACTAATTTTGTAATAAAAAATTGGGGCTACAACATTCAAGTAAAGTGGTTGGTATCTGATTATAGTGCATTGATTTTTACTACTCTTTGCTCTCAACAAGCACTCCATGGTCGTTTTTGTTCAAATATTTTTCATTTTGAACAAAAAAAGGTGTGCCATCAAATTGTCTTTATGCTTAGAGTATATTTTCCAAAGGATGCCTATGTCCAAGGTCATTTATAATTTGGTATGGACTCGACATGAACTATCCAAATAAAAAAAGTTAATTTTTGGTGATGTCGATTATAGAATTTTGAACTTGCATAAAGAAATTGAGACAATTTAAACAAGAATGGAATAATGTGACAGAAGGGCATCCAAATTGAAATTTGTTTTAAGAATTGAGCTTGAAGAATCCTTATTCTAAGAGGAGTGTTGGAGAATTAAATCGAGAATAAAGTGAGTTGTCAAGGGCAATATAATTACAAATATTTTCAAGTCTGGGCAAATGGTGCAAGAGCTAAAAACAGAATTTATGAGTTGAAACAAGAACATAGAATATTCACTGACTAGTATGAGATTAAGAGAATTTGTGATGAATTTTTTCTTGACCTCTTAAAAATTGAAGAGGGGACAAGTGAAATATGGAATAATTTACCAATTGGCTCAAAGGTCATGGATAGTGAAAATGCTGAACTATCAAACATTCGTCTTTGGCATAAGTTTGTAAAATAGTTTGAGTTTAGATGGAGAAAGTGCTCCATCCAACAAGATTGGCAGATTTTTAGCATAGATATCTTTAATGTGGTTCAAAGTTTTTTTAAATGGTTTGATTTGTGAATAGAATAAATAGCTATTATTTCTCTAATTTAAAATGAAGTGGCATTTGTGAATATTAAAAAATATAGGCCCATTGCTTTGTACAATGTGGTCTGCAAGATTATTTTTGTACTCTTTATTGAACATAGGAAGAAATAGTTGGGGATGAACAAGTATGGATAGTTTGAGGTTGAGACATCTGTGCAGTATGATGAAGTAAATAGAATTTCTTCAAAATGCTCTTCCCATGATGGGTTTCTTTACATATTGGGTTCAACATGTTATGACATGAATTTCTATAATATCTTGTGTTTTATAGGTTAATGGAGATTGAGAAATTTTATGAGATTAGGAGAGGCTTGTGCCAAGATGACCCACTATCTCCTAAAATTTTTAGAACTTTTATTGTTGTGATGGAGATACTTTATAGGTATTTGAATGAAAATGTTATTACAAGAAGCAAAGGTTTGCAGATCATGTAAAATAAGGAGATTTCTTTTTTTTTTTTTTTGCCAATAATAGTTTGCTATTCTACGAAGGTGATAGAATATCCATGTAGCAAGAAAAATTAATTAGTTTTTGAAGACATCAAAAAACATATCAGGATTAAAGGTAAATTCGAGTAAATCTAAGGTAGTCTCTTTTAATGTTGATATTTCAATTATGTGACAAATTCAAAATACTATGGATTGAATTGCATCATCATTACCTATAAAATATCTCAGCCTTCTTTCATTTAAAGTAACCTAAAGGTAGAGTGGTGTCAAAAATTGATCACAAAAGTAGACAAAAGGGACCGGTCACTCATTGTAAGAATTTCACCAGTCACTAGCATTAAAAGAACATTGGAAGAGAGAAGAACAATAGTAAGATATTTATTGACTATTCTAACATGGATAAATGCACCACTAAAAGTGATGTCATTGATCATTTACTAGTGAAATGCATATGCAACAAAAAAAAACCACCTTCACTGGCCTGAAAAGGTGCCATAAATGCTCTAAAAAAATGCCAAGTAAGGTGGCTGGATAATAATGTGCAACAAGTAACAATGACTTGAAGATTGCCTAAGTGAATGCTATTAAAAATTATGCAATGTCACTTAAAATCTCAATAGTGACATGGAGAATTAATCATACAATACAACCTGCATAGACTTTCGCATGGGATATTATATGATCGTCACACTCCTTGCCAACTTGCCAAAGAAAAATAGGTTTGGACTTTTCCATATTACTTTTGATAGAATGAAGCAAGCGAGTGCTATTCAAAGTTCTTTGTAGTCCAAAATGATGCTTCTGATTTTCAAATTGATAGAAACCTACTGTAAGATGACATCCAATCTCACATAAAAAATAGAAATTTAACAATATAGAAAAACATTACACAATGCATGAAAGATTGATGATGAACGTCATACACTATCTTCACACATGGAGCACTACCAATTAGGTGCATGTTTCATTGTGAAAATGGATGATGTGGTTGCAAGCTATTTTCAAAAATTTATACCAATATATGTTCATTGTCAAGAATTTTTGGCCGAGTTTAACTTTGCTCTCCATTACAAAAAAGGGAAAGATCAACACCTTAGCTGATGCATCAAGTCAGAAGGGGGAGCTTGTGACCACTCATGTTGAGACCTTTGATATGCACTTATATGGTATTTTCTTTCAAAACATTCACAAAGGGAAACAACATGATTCAATGACATAACAATTGGTATCCATGGCTAAAGCAAGGGTAATTGTAGATTTTTGTTGAGAGAACAACTTCTCCTCACCAAAGGCAGGTGTGAGTTCATACTAAGGTGAGAGAACTTTCTGTAGGAGCTTCTTAAGGAATTCCATGATACATTATGAGAAAAAAATCCATGCAATGGGTAGATTCTTGCACCCATTTG
Source organism: Nymphaea thermarum (assembly GCA_011799765.1). Classification (NCBI taxonomy): domain Eukaryota; kingdom Viridiplantae; phylum Streptophyta; class Magnoliopsida; order Nymphaeales; family Nymphaeaceae; genus Nymphaea; species Nymphaea thermarum. The sequence goes on from JAANDH010000451.1 coordinate 154,528, forward strand.
ATGCCTATATTACTCATCCTAAGAATCTTATATCAAAATGTGCTTCATTGGACTAATTAGAAGATGGCCTAACACCTTGAGCCTCATTTAGTTCCAAAGCATCTAAATTTCATTATGAGCTTCCCAAAGTCTTTAGTTGAATCTGCATAATTGTTTATAGGTTCTCAAATTTTGTTACTCTTATCCCAACCTCAAAAAAATGCTGCAAAGAAAATTAGGGAGTTGTTTGTGAAGAACATTGTCAAGTGTTGGTGAGCAATGAAAAACAGTACATGTGATTGTGATGTTCCCTTCGTAGGTAAGTTTTGATGTAAAGTATTTCAACCGTTTGGTTTAAACTTATTGTTTTTCATAAGCTTCCACCCACATATAGATGTGCAAAACATATCAATGGGTAGCTTGAGTATTACTTATGACACTTCATCAATGCAAACCAGCACAAATGTGCAAAACATATCAATGGGTTGCTTGAGTATTACTTATGACACTTCATCAATGCAAACCAGAACAATTGGATGATGTTACTTGACATTGCCCAATTCTGCTACATGTAGAAGAGTGAATCTTTAGGGTATAGTCCATTCAATATAACAATAGAGCATCAACCATTGATGTTGCACTATCTTGCAGCATGGGAGCAGGAAGACCCACTATTTGCATCCCAAAATTTCATTGGTTTTGGAGTGCTTCCAGAAAAATAACGTTTTGTTTTGAAATAAAAAAGAAAGGGACTCGCCTGTCGGTACGAGGATCAACCGTTCCCGGTGCCTTTGAGAGGGTAATCAACCCAATTGCTATGTTTATCATTGTTGCATTTCGTTTTAACTCAAACATCTTTTTGATTCTATATGCTGTGTAGAAAAATATTGAAAGTTTGATGTTCCAAACTTTTGAAAAGACTCTTGAAGAGTTGCTTGAGAATGTAAAATTTTTTTGGGAACACTAAAATTGGAAAATATCATTTGGAAAGTTTGAGAAACCATTTTGAAATCATTTTAGTGTTTTCTTAAGACTTTAAGTAGGTTTGAGATTTTGCTCTAATTCGGTTACCACTTAGTTAGAGTTTCATCTCATCTTGCTTAATTTCTTTTAGAGATGTGCTTGTGATCATAAGTGATATTGAGTGAAGGTGAAGACATGGATGCATTAATCCTATATGATTGGAAGAATGTAAAGCATACCACAACATACACTAAGATTTTTGTTTTTGTAAGTATTGTATATAAGAAGGAAAAGTTTTTTTTTTTTTTAAGGGGATTGAGATCGTAGACCATCAAGCATGATTCCAATATTGGGTCATTATTTGGTTAGTGGTCTTAATGAAATTGGTAAATAAAAAGATCATGAGAGGAGAATGTTAAAAACACTCTTATGAAAAGAAATAAAGAGAAATAGAGAAAGACATGCATATATGTGTAGATACCATCACATGTACACATATATGAAAACTTAATAGGAAGAGATGTATTGGTTTGAAGAGAAAGAGATGTTTTAGAGGAAAAGAAAAATACACACACAATAGAGCACACATGCATACACATTCATGCATATATGGAAATTTGTAAAATGGAAAGTGAAAGCATAAAGAGGGAAAGATGGGGAGATCATCATGTGTGCATGGATGTATATACATACGTGCCTCCACAAGATTAACAATCAAGTTTAATGTGGGCTGAAGGAGAGCTTGCACTCATGCAAGAGTCTAAGCTAAGTCCCTAAGGCCATATTAGGAGGTTAGTTTTGAAAATGTTTTGGAAAATATGATTTATATATAAACATAGAATGTTATTATTTAGTTGTTACAATGGATATATTTCTCCCACCGTTGGGTATGAAGGAAAGCAAGTAATATAACGAGACACTCATTAGGGTTCCCAATCGGATGATTAAGAAGAAAACTACATGTAATGACATGAAGATGCATCTTTAACATGTACATATTCGTGAGGATCTTCCCGGGTTAGACAAGCCCCAACCTCAAAAATTAACATGAAAATAAAGAGTCCCCAAACCACGCTCTCATTCCCAGCATACATTCACATATAAATGGAAAATCAAGCAACTATGCATGGATAATATATAGAGAATATTCAAGGAAGGAAAGAGAGAAAGAGAGAGGATGGAAAGAGAAAGATTCAACTAGGCATGATGTAACTATGAAATGATATACCACTTCATCTTTTCATGCTCCCGGTGCACTCGAGCATAGCCTCTTGTCTCTAAAATAGAGATTGAGTCTACTATCTCCTTTGGCCATAGGGAGATGAAGATGGAAAGAAAATGAAGAAAGAAAACAATGCTATATTCAACAAAAAAGAAAACATGATTCAATCATGAAATGAATGATCATCTCATCTTTTCATGCTCCCGGTGCACTTGAGCATAGCCTCTTATCTCTAAAAAGAGATTGAGTGTTATCTCCTTTGGCCATGGGGAGATGAAGATGAGAAGAAAATGAAGAAAGAAAGAAAATGTTATATTCAACAAAAGAGAAAACATAATTTAATCATGAAATGAAGGATCATCTCATCTTTCTATGCTCCCGGTGCACTTGAGCATAGCCTCTTGTCTCTAAAAAGAGATTAAGTGTTATCTCCTTTAACCATGAGGAGATGAAGATGAAAAGAAAATAGAAAAAGAAAGAAAATGCTATATTCAACAAAAGAAAAAACATGATTTAAACATGAAATAAATGATTATCTCATCTTTTCATGCTCCCGGTGCATTTGAGCATAGCCTCTTGTCTCTAAAAAGAGATTGAGTGTTATCTCCTTTGGCCATGGAGAGATGAAAATGAGAGGAAAGAAAATAAAGAATGGAGTGATGTTTGGATTACGTACTTCTAACTGAGAAAACCTTAGAGAAAATGAACACCTTAGCATAAAGATCCCCTTGAGTGAAGCTCCAAGATAATGCCTTCAAGAGGGTTGTTGTTTGCTCCAAGTTGGAGAAGAAGATGAGAAATGGAAAGAGGAAGAGGGAGAGAGAGAGAGAGCTCAAGAGAAACCCTAAGTCTTCAAGTAAGAATACTCTAGGGTTTCTCCCAAGGGCCACTTTTGCCCAAGAGAGGGGAAGTGTGAGGTATTTATAGAGGATTTTCGAGCCAAAACCCAAAATTTGATTTTTTTTTTTTAATTTCATAAGATTTTCATCCGAATTTCACATAATTTTGGATTATTTTGAAAAAGAAATGCTTTAAAATGAGTATTGATTGGCCATTAGGCCTGTAAAAATATTTTTTGATGTGAGCAGGGCTGTTACCCACCCAAAAAGACCAAAATCACCCCCTAAAGGGTGGTTTTTTTTGTCAAAAGCAGGGGAGAAAGGGGCAGCCCTAGGCACCAGACGTGACAGAGCATCGCGCGATTGCGTGCACATTGTTCTCACCGGCGTGTGCACGACTGTGCGTCCGGGACGCGCGACAACTCAAACATTTTTTTTTAAATAAAATAAAATCTAATAAAATAGATATGAAATAAAAATACTGTTTAAATGTTCATTTTTTTATTTAAAATATGTAGAAGAAAAGTTATTTGTTAAAGAAAAATGGGCGTCGACTCCATTTTGAGTGACTCCGAACTCGCTCCAAATCTGATTTTGGTTTAATCGGTTGTCGACTCGTTCAAGCGTGCGACTTGGGTTTAAACCTCATTTTGGCGTGAGAAATGAGTTTCTTTTTTAAAACAAAGGGAAGGTCTTTGCACGCACGACGCTCAAATTTTGTCTTTTCGAATTTTGGATCTGAAATGCTTGATTGGATCTGAACTTGGGTTTTGGATCTTCAAAAATTTTGGAAAAATTTTGGGGGATTACACCCACATTTACTTACCGATTCATCCAAGACTAGAGGAAAGGGTATTTGAGGCATAGTCCATTCAAGAGGGAATACCGGAATAGGCAACAATTGATGATAGTGCTAACCTTACTCTACAAATTCATATAGGATTGGCAAGAGAAAATAAAATTCAAAGTATTCTTGTATAAGGTAGCAAAGAAGATGAAGAAAATAACAAACAAGAGTGAATGTCTAGCTAGATTCCACACAAAAAATCAAGCCCTCATGAATCTTTACCTAAGTCATCTAGACATCTTTTGCAGGCAACATCATGCATTAATCTAGAAACGTAAACGGTCATTCATGATGATAAAGAAGGTGGACAAGTTAGCATATAAGCTAAATATGCCACTGTATGTCAAAGTTCATCTTATGTTCCATGTTTAGGACTTGAAGCCATTCTATATAGATAAAAAGAAGACCCTAACCAAAGCACACTGCGAAAAGAGCCAAATATGTAAAAAGACCCATCAAGCAAGTTAGCAACAAATAAGCAACTGAAGCAGATTCTTCGACATATGATCCACTACTTAGGTGAGTTGAAGTATCTGATATAAAAGGAGGCTGATGTAAAGCCATACATCATGAATTGACACTACAAGCCAGTCTCAATAATTTCTTCTTGCATTGCCAAAATAGCCAAGTTTGCTGCCTAAACAAGTCTCTCTACAAACTCAAGGAATCTTCAAAAAATTGGCTGTCTAAGCTTGAAACTTCCTCAAACAAATCCAGTTAATTTCTTTTCAAGATTGGGAACAAAAGAAATATACTTATCCTAATATGTGTCAACAATTTCATCATAGTAGGGGATAATGTTGAAGCCACACATCTATCCTAAAGGGCTTATCAATTATCAGTTTCAACTTAAAGATTTGATAGACTTGCAATATTTAAAAAAAATTAAAGATGCAATATCAAAGACAACAATTTTTATGTCCAAAAAAATGTTATGGACACATTAAAAGAAATTAGGTGGGTATACAGGATCAAACAATGGTCTCCTCATGGAAAGAATCAATCTTGACCATGAGTAAAAAATCTCATTAAAGATCCATCACCTATGGAAAACATGTTGAACAGAAGTTGTATTTGACTGTTATGAGACTGGGTACATTCATAATATTCATATTTTTCAGTCAATTTATGACCCATCTATCTCAATACTGCCTTTCACATACTATATTATTCTTAGTCCTCCTCTATTTATGAGTTTCACATACTCTATTATTCTTAGTCCTCCTCTATTTATGAGATCATTCTTCCCCTCATCTAGTAGTATCCAAGTGATAGAGTACTGCATTTTGGATTGTGTCCAGTGATTAGAAGATGCACTCTAGGGATTTGTTTGTTGATTGAAAATAGCCTAATTTCTTCAAAAGCATAAAAAGAAACCACCTATCAGTTGAGTATCAAGCCCTTGCAATGGCCAAAATGGTCTTTTGTGCACATGAAGAAATGTGGTTGACATTGGTGTAAACCACTGGCAACTCTACTTTGCATATTGTAAGAAATTGAGTTCTCCAAGGAAGGACTAAGCCTAAAAAATTGATTTAGACATGGTTAGGGACAAAAAAAAAAACAATGAGATATCTACCAAAGTTCATTTCTACCACGAATCATATTGCACAAAAACATTTTCATGTGATGAAATCCTAAATTTAAGAAACAAGATTTATTGGATCTCAAAGCTCCATCTGAAGAGGAGTGTGAAAATCATATCCAATAATCAAACACACGTGATTATCGTTGTCATCATCAATGTTTACAGATGCAAGTTTCGTGTCTTGATTAGATCTTTGGTTTTTTTTTTCTGTTTTTCTTTTTCAAGTCACCATCTTGTGCAATTGAAATTTTTGAGTCTTAGCTTATTTTAACTCATGTACCCAGCCGTTGTAGTTGTATGTTCTTTATGCATACTGAGATCGACATAATAAAGTCAATTAGCTTTTCACTTTTCAGACCTTATCGACTTGTGGATTTTTGCTCAACTTTCTCTTAGTGGTTTCCATAGGTTGAACCCTAAGTGCCCGTATGACAGTGAAGGCTCAATTCTTGACACTCTTACATATTTCTTAATATTATTGAACTTATTGTACTTTACATCACTGCTAATGTGACCACCAATGGTATAGTTTGATAAGCACTAGTACTCATTACATCGACAGGATAGGACCAAACTGACCATGAAACTTATATAGTCTAGTATATATGGAGTAGATTTGACACCAAAGCATATTGGCCCGAATGTAAACTGTCGAGCTAGTTGGGAGGGTTGGTGTAGACATTATCCATGAGTTATACGTAGCTGATAAGTACAAATATAATTGTAACTTCCCTGTTTTCATCATGACAATCCTGACCTAACTTCACACAGCCCAGTGGCGGAGCTAAGTTGTTGTGGCTATTGTGTGCACTTGCCCAAAAATTTGTTTTATTTACACATTGATACTCTTTTCCTACTACTTTTACATATAAGTGCACCTTAATGTTTGAAACATAAACCAAGAGTGCCTCTCAGCCAGAAATTTCTAGCTTTGCTACTGTACAGCCAAATAGTGAAAGGGGTATTGGAATAGGTGAAACTTTGTTCTATGATAGGCAATGTAGGGTTGGACAGATTCTGACCATTAAATTATTGAAACTACTCCAACAGAGGGTTAACGATATATATTTAACTTTTGACTGACATCAATTTGAAAGTGCTAAATCCAGCTATCATGTTAGGCAGCCAAAACTGGGTCGTTTTTTTTTTTTAAAAAGAAAACTGTTAAGAAGTATATTGCCTTATTTTCTTAAAGTTGTAAAAAAGGATATGGAGAAAGATTGAACAGTAGTTTTGATCTTTTTCATTGTATCAATGGCAGTTGTGAAATCACGTGATAGATCCTAACAAAATCAGGTAGCGTTGGATGCCACCTTTTGAGAACATTGTTTTAGTAAAAGCTAAGTTTTCAGAAAAATAATTGTTTAAATAGTTTTTAATATTGGTTTTGGTGATTGGATGGCATGTCAAAAGCTCATTTTTTACAAAAAAACTCGGAAAAACCAGGAGGGGGCAGGTTTTTCGGTACCTTTGTCGAAAATGGGTTCTGTTAAAACTGGGTTTTTCGAATAAATTTTTCCAATTTTATAGAGAGGTAGCTGCAAAACAAGCTTCAAAGAAGTCTTCAATAAAACAGTTCTGGCTTTTCCCAAAATAACAAAGTGACCATGATATTCAAATATCTTGTATATAATAATCCCTTGGACGGAAACGTACATCACATGAAACAGGCTGTTGTATGAATTTTCATCTGATTTAGCAGTTTTTTCTATTTGACTAAAATCAGCAACATTTTTTTGTGAAACATATGCTAACCAGCTAAAAGCCCTATGGGCGATTTAAAGTTGATCAACATGGAGGAACTTGTTCTCTTCCAAAAGCAATATTCCAATGTTACGGTCGGGGTTCCATGATGGGTAGGTGTAACAGTACACGGAGACTGAACTACCACTTCTTGAATAGATGCCATTGATATTTTTCAGGAAAGATTAGAAAGATGAGGTGAGGAAGAAAAACCATCTCCGCGAGGTGATGGGGAGCGCACCATCCTGTCTTGTCTGGTAAGCTTTCATTCCGTGGGGCGCACCAGCACCTTGTTTTTGACCCTTTCGGGGTGCAAGATGGGACTTGTGCAAGGATGGGGCCCGCATTAATTTTTGGGTCTAACTAGCGGTCGGCTGGTTTTGATTCCGTTTGAGTGTTGTGGGCCGTCTCTTCTGATAATTTTCATAAAAGAATACATGCTTCCCATAAATTCCCTTGCCGGATAAGAAAGTAATAAACATTTGCACTGCTCTAATCACTCCACAGATGATGAAAATGCTTACGATCAAGTGGTCAGGATTAGATATGAATCAGAGGATTTTATTTTTATATATATGTATATATAATTGTGACTCTGATTTTTAAAATCACCTAACCATCTAATCAATGCTATCTAACATCAGTGGCGGTGTGGGCAGTTGTCCAACCCAACCCTACACATTCCTTTTTTTTTTTAAATTAAGGTCTTCTAATATTTACTTTGTCATATATGTAAGTGTCTCTTTAAATAAAAAAATATGTGAATTAGTGTCTTTCATAACAAAATTTGTAGCTCCCTTAATGTTAACATGATTGATGGTTAAGAGAAAAACAAAAAGAAAAATATAATAGACATTTTTGTCATTTAATAATAATTCAGATCATTTTCTTTTCGTTTTTTTTTTCAACTATTCATTTGTTTTAAATGAACAACACCAGTTAAATGGTTGGGTGACTTTAAATAACTAGAGTTATTATTCATTATATATATATAGATATATATTAAAATTAATCAGCTACCTTAATGTTTAAATGGTTTTGTTTTGAGTCTTTAAAACCTATTGCAAAAAAATACACATTTGTGATGGCTAATTGTTTGGCCATAGTGCTTAGTGGTGGAACAAAATTACAAAAATATCCGACCATAAAGTTATCTAACTCATTTCAATTTCCAATAACATAGGTAAGTTTTAAATTTTGCGATGTTAAAAAAGTGCCACACATGGTGCTTCCATAATGACAAATCATTGGTTACAGTTTGTAACTATAAAATGCATCATTTGTGATAGTTTTTAAAGTCATAAAATAAAACCATCGTTGGCCAATATATTTCAATCTCTCTCTCTCTTTCTCTCTCTCTCTCTCTCTCTCTCTCTCTCTATATATATATATATATATATATATATATATATATATATATATATATATATATATATATATATATATATATATATATATATAGTGACTCTAGCTTTTTAAAGTCACCTCTGCACCATTTAATCCAACGTAGATGGTTATGAGAAAATAAAGCGAAAAAGATTATGGACATTTTTGTTATTATTTTTTTTATTTTTCTCGTTTTAAATGAATGGTTAAACGATTGAGTGACTTTAGATAAACAAAGACATTATTCCCTCATTATTATATATATATATATATATATATATATATATATATATATATATATATATATATATATATATATATATATATATATATATATATATAACTTTTGTTCTCTAATAATCACTGATTGATTATTTTAAGTGAGCGACGTTGGCGACATCAAGCAGGGGGACTCGGACGGTTTGGAATAGAGCATCTGTTCTTGCGAGTTGGCTTGTCTGGGATCCCTTCCCATCACCACCTAAACGTTCGGTTCAGCCTCCAGTTTTAATGTATCCGACAGGCTGGCGGCTGAAATCTGCCCGGCATCATTGAGCAACGGGGGCCCCATTGCGGCCACCATGTTGTAAAAATTATTGAGGTTTGTTTATGAGATTTCCTGAAGTAAAGCATTTAACAGTCGCTGGTTTTAACCTAGCTAAGCAACAAAGTTTCTCTTCCTAAAAGGTGGTTTCCACAAGTAAAGTGGAGAAAAAAAGAGTCAATAGTCTTAACATGTTTAAGAATAGCATATTTCATATGACTATTTTTCTGTAAGTTATATAGTACTTGCTAGCATAAAAGACTGTTTATATTTTCCCATTGAATTCAATTCAATGGGTTTGAATGAAGAATGAAATCACTGCAGAGATACACGAGAACTAGTGTAGATCCCACTAAAAGTTTTACTGAAAAAAATTAAAATATTACAATATGATAATTCAAAAATTATACCGGTAACTATATCAGACCTGGACTAGTGACTCAAGTCCTTTTCAGCTAAAAAATCTTGACTTTATCACTTAATGCAACAAAGAATTAAATCTAGAATTGTTTTGTCGCGTGGATGTAGGTTTTTGACTAAAAGAACTGAACCATTCTAAACAATTTGCATTATTTTTGTTACTTTCTTCCCTATCTCCTTTCTTCAAAGTGATGAATATAAGTTAACAAAACGTATTCAGCAGTGAACTTGACGGTCAAAAAGTATATCTTCCTTCGAAACTATTTCCAAAGGATAACAACCGTCATAGCGTGCTTCATGAAGTACTTTGGTTATAACTACAGTCCGCGGTCCAAGAATGCAGTGGTTGCTCATTTTCCCGGTGTACTACCGAAAACACTGAAGTTTATTGCAGTTAGACATAAAGATGGGAACTTCTTAGTTTTGCACGTTAGCTATAATCAACGCATCGCACCAGGTGGACGTCAATCTGACGAGCATCTTGCCACCGTCACAATAGCTCCTCCATGTGGACGCAAATCTGATAAACATAATGCCACCATTACAATAGCTTACTAGAATTTCATATTCAGAATATGATGCAAATGTAAAGAAATCAGCGCAATGAAAAGTGCAACCACAGGAATCACATGCAGCTGTCATTCTATTCATGAACACATCCAAAATGAGAATGCAGGACCTGAATTGAATTCAGATGTCGCAACTGACCTGCCACATGGGTATCTGCTTAAAGAGAAAGACAGATTGAAAGGGAACTCATCGTCGAAAATCTGATGAACGAGAATTCGTACATCGATGTAGGAAGCATTTTCGTGGATCACGTTAAAATTATTTGTCCCTCTTCTTTTTCATTGCAACCTTCGAGAAGACTGCCATCGAACCAAAATTGTCATCGTTGAGGAGCTTCTTAATCCATTTCAAGGTCGTAGAGGCAGTTGTAAGAGTCCTCAAACATTTGGGCAAGGGAGCCCAAGGGTTTCCTCGATTCCATGTCCATCAAATTTGATAAATTTCTTAGGCAAGTTTTTATGTGCTTCTCATTTTCACAACTTCCATAGAAATCTTCGCAGGTGAAATTCCCTTTGTTCTTGCCTTTGAGCTGATTTACATTCAACTTTTTTTTAACTTCTTGGATTTTTGCTTTTTAGGATTCTCCTCCCTTCTTTTTCTTGGGAGTCTTTGGTTCTTCCTCACTACTTGATTTTGTGGTAACATCTTCAGAAGGGTTAGAACTGCTCGATGAAGATTTCTTTGTTTTCTTCCCTTTCTTCTTGACCCTCTCTACCTGGGCTTGCTATTCATTGAACATAATCATGTATTTCTAAAATTTCTTGTATTCTTCATATTCCAGGTCATTGGCTTCTGTCCTGGGAGGTGTTTTCAGAGGAAAATTCTTCTCCATTGTCTCCCAAAAAGGCTTGTTCTAGTTCCACCTCAATCCTCTTCCTTTGTTGGCTTCTGGTCTCCACCATAAAGCGGATGTTCACCTTGTAAGAAGAAAAATTGAAAATGTTAGAATTTGAATTGATGAGAGATAATTTGTACAAAGGACAAAATGACAAATTTTGATTGCATATTGAAAGAACAATGAGATTGACAAAATTTTTGACAATGTTCAACACAACTTGACAAAAACTTGACAAAATTTGGCTTGTTTAACCATAATGAACTAGACATGATGATCTAGTACTGAAGGAAAGATGGGCGGACTTCATCCCACCATTTTGGGCGGACTTCATCCCACCATTTTACATATTCAAGACCCATTCTTGGACCAAGGATAAGATACAAGTGAGCAAATGATTCCCAATGTTGCAGGCATAGGTGTATATTCCAGACCATTCTTTGGTATCAAGTTCACACTCTATGATGCCTCCTTCTGACTCAATCAGATATGTTTTCCTTGACGCAGTGAGAATTGTCTGAGGCAATGCTCTAGATGGTATTCAACTATGAAAAATGGTTCCAATAGAAGACTTCGTCTGACTGGATTGTAGGGTATCTTGACTTGATGACTTCTCGATCAAAGAAGTCCCAAATGATGGTGGAGTCATCCACTTCCTCCATCTTCCTACGGTAATGCTCCATACAAGATAATTGGCCGTTGGTGTTTTGAAAGTGGCATGGTGGTGGCCCCACATGTTTGTAACACCAAGCTTGTAGTGTGAAGATACATAATTCTATCGAGTCTGCATCCCCAATTGAAAATTTGGTCAACTCTTAGTAAAGTAATGCCAATGCTGTCATTGCTATGGATATATGACAGACTTTGACATGCCCCCATTTTCTAAAGAGGCGAGTTTTGCGAAAATCTATTACGTGTTCTTCATTGTTGAAGAAGATAAGACCCGCAGTATAAGTCACCATAGAGTTTTTGTATTTGTCTGTGACACTTCTAGATAGTGAAGCAGAGTTGACATATTAAGAATATGTTTTGTCAAGTTCTTGTAGTTGAAGATATTGATGTCCATCTTTTTCTAGAAAGGGCCAACACCGTGTTCTTGTGAGTTTACGGATCACTTCTAAAGTTTTGACTTGACCTTCGTTAATAAGGAACTAATCTTCAATTGTTCCTCTTGGTTCACCTTTTGGCTCTGGCAAACCCATAATGCTTGAAAACTCATCTAGAGTGATTGTCATTTCACCCCATAGGAACCAGAATGTTTTGATCCTTAGGTTCCATCTCTCGGCAATTGCATGGATTAAACTGTCTTTGATAGTTTGAATGACAAGACTAACTGCTTCTTCGAGACCATAATCTTCTAAGTGGTTCGAGAACATATACTGAAAAGTTGGGTACCATGAAAGATACCACTGAGGTAAGTAGACTCCACTTGGGATGATGTGAAGTCCAGATCGTCCTTGACATGACCCGAATAGGATGTGGTCATATGAAAAAATGCTTTCTAAGTCCATCGAACAAAAGAAAGTATTAGATGTTGACATAAATTGACCCAATGAAGAAAGTATTTGGGTTTGGACATGAGTTTGGAGACAAGGTAAAATATCACATGCATCTAAACAAGCAATTAATGAAAAATTGATAATGCATTTCCTAGGATTCTTGCCCATATGCATTGTTTTGAAAAATTGGTCTTGGAACCTATGGAGAACAAATGGGTAAATTGTTCTTAATTTATCTAAAATTTAAAGTATGCCTATCTACAAATCTATGGTACTGTTATAAGTGCTGGAAGTCAAGTTGATACGTCTATAAAGAGAGACTCTCCCCGCTCTGCTCTCTCTTGTTACTCTTCTTTCTTTTCTCTCGGTTACTGAAAAAAGTGGTTAATACGTAGATAAGAGACTCGACTCGTTAATACGTATATGAGATAGAGGAGTTCTTCCTCAGTAGCTCAGTGGTAGAGCGGTCGGCTGTTAACTGACTGGTCGTAGGTTCAAATCCTACTTGGGGAGATTTTATTCAAGGGCTCGTTGCTTTTTTGACCAAGCACAAAGCCTAGCAGCGAGTGTAGCCAGCCTATAGCGAGTGTAGCCTTCCTGCGAGTGACGCCTACCCTTTCGGAACTATGAGTGCAGCCTACGCGGAGCAAGCCTCCACATGTGTAGTCTGTGCGGAGCAAGCTTTAACTGCGAGTGATGCAAATTCTTCTACACGAGTCGTCCTACTGCTACGCAAGCCTAGCAGGGAGATGCACACAATTCAAGCAGCAGCCTCAAAAGAAAGAAAGCACGAGTAGGTAGAGTAAACAAACATAGGAACAGGTGCCCACCCCACCGAGTAATCAGGACTCACTTCACTTAATTAACTAAGAAGAAGGACACAGGGCGATTCAGCACTCAAAACGGAGGATTTTTTATAGTGTGATAGATAGAAACGAGTCCAATCTAGCAAGCAACGTGGGGGGATAAATACAAGTAAGCAAGTATAAGCACCCTGCTAGTCGACGTTGGTCTGACTTTCTCATACATAGGAGAAAGGCAAGCAAAAGCAAAAATCGAAATAGTGAGTTACAGGTACATTTTCGAAGAAAGGCTTGCTCATGGCTCCATCGGATGACGTCTCGCTTCATCTATTAATCTATGCCGGCCAATGAAGAACGCAACTCCAAGTGTTTACGTAGCTTACTGGTGTTGTAGTTTTGTTTATGTAGCTTTCGACATAGCACATGTACCTGACGTATGGACGTTGTATTCTGCTCACAGTTACAGCTTGCATAGCACGCAGTAGGCGTCATAGCAAGAGTTGTAGGCTCGCGTAGCAGAAGGGACACTCGCAGAAAGAAGCTCACGTAGTGCACTCTGGAAGATCCTCGTCGTAGGCCTTACCATCGACAGCCGGCGTCATAGATATCAACTAAGAAAATGCCATAAAAGAACATACAAAACGGGAGGCGGAAAGAAAGGTTTCACTTGACTATGGTGTTTGTAGGCTTTCCATTCCATTACGAAAGGTGTCACACTTCTATGGTTAATAGTTAGTAGTTGTAGGCTTTCGTACAGACGTAACAGGAGTTTGCTTGCATCCAATCTCGCTTCGCTTTGCTCTTGTAGGCAGAGTCTACACTCTACGCTCGCAGTCTAGTCTACTCGCGAGCCAACGTCACGTCATGTCACGTCACGAGCCAATTTCAAAGTCAAGGTCAGCGTACATGTCATTCAAAGTTGCGAGTGTCAATCTGATTTGCTTTGCTCGTGACATTGGAAAGCCAAAGCGAAGATAGTGTGCTTATGATTTGTGGAAACACTCATGGCATACAATTGCCATTATGATATAGTAAGCACTAATGGCATTTTGTTGTCATACTAATGGCATTTTGTTGTCAAGTGAGTACTAATGGCATACAATTGCAATTAGTCCTGTCCATAATGAGTCCTGACCTTTCACAAAATGAGTCCTGACCTTTCTTGGTCAGGTGAGTATTAATGACATTTTGTTGTCAAGTGAGTACTAATGGCATTTTGTTGTCAAGTGAGTACTAATGACATACAATTACAATTAGTCATGTCCATAATGAGTCCTGACCTTTCACAAGATGAGTCCTTCCATAATGAGTCCTGTCTTTTCCATAACCTTTCCATAAGCTCACAAACTCATGGAAAGGTCAGGACTCATTGCAATTGTATGCCATTAGTACTCACTTGACCACAAATTGTATGTCATTAGTGTCCACAAATTTTATACCATGATTCCTGACTATATCATAATTGCAATGAGATGTCATCCATCAACCAATGCCATTAGTGCTAACCATATCACAAATTGCAATGAGATGCCATCCATCAACCAATGCCATTAGTGTCCAAAATGGTAATTGTATGCCATTAGTGCTGACTCTGACAAAAAGCTTCAAAAGAAGGCTTTGCTCTGACCTGAATCACTTCATCAGCTTCAGGAATTTGAAGTTGTGAGTGCTTTGTGCAAAGAAATCCCTATGGTTCACTTTGCTCGTGACATGACGCCTTTCAAGCTTGAAATTCGCCTATTGGCACAAAATTCAGGGACAACTTTGACTTTCATGACATCAAGGTTTGATGGACAATTTCGTGAATGTTATGGAAAGGTCAGGACTCATTTTTTTAAAGGTCAGGACTTTATGTAAAGGTCAGGACTCATTGTAATTGTATGTCATTAGTACTCACTTGACCACAGATTGTATGCCATTAGTACTCACTTGACAACAAAATGTCATTTCCACAAATTGTATTTTCATCAACTAATGTCATTAGTGCTGACCATATCACAAATGGAATTGTATGCCACTAACCCTTACAAAAGAGTCAATATCATTTTGTGAAGATCATTCCATTCCACTTTTGGTCAGCACTTTGAACGATTTGTTGACCAAGGTCAGGACTCATTATGGAACAGGATGAATGACAATGAGATGTCATTAGCCATACCAATCAAGATGCCATTAGTGCTGACCATACCACAATCAATGACAATTTGGTTGATGGTCAACACTCATTTGGATGGAAAGACAATTTGTGGAAATGGCATTTTGTTGTCAAGTGAGTACTAATGGCATTTTGTTGTCAAGTGAGTACTAATGGCATACAATTTGTGGTCAAGTGAGTACTAATGGCATACAATTACAATGAGTCCTGACCTTTACATAAAGTCCTGACCTTTAAAAAAATGAGTCCTGACCTTTCCATAACATTCACGAAATTGTCCATCAAACCTTGATCCCTTCTTTCAGCATTCAAAGTTGCGAGTGCTTTGTGCAAAGCCCTACGCTTTGCGAGTGCTTTGTGCAAAGCCCTGACACCATTGAAAGTTGTGAGTTCCGTGACGTCATTCTTCGCTTTTCCCTTAAGCAATTTCAACGTTGCGAGTGTCATTCATAGGCCGAGAACTCAGGTTGCGCTTTGGTTGGCTTTCTCTTATAGCAATGTTGGACTATTTTCTTTTACTTGACTCGACCTACTTGACTCAGCAGTTAGAGTATCACTTTCATACGGCGAGAGTCATTGGTTCAAATCCAATAGTAGGTAAAACCAGCCGAAAACCCCGCTTGCCAGCATGACAGCAAACACGGACTGGTCTCTCTAATTCTCCTTGTTCACCCACCGATATTGTCTGTTTTAGTACTAATAGGGGACTTCTCAGTCCAATTGGGTGGTCTAGTTGTAAGGCTATACCTTGGACTAATATCCTCGAAATATCCCGGCAACATGATGATCGGGATATGATATAGGTAAGGATTTGATTTTCAAAACTTATGGAAGACGTGAAATAGAAGGCTCTATAGCATACATTCCTTGGAGATAGATTTGAAAATTTGAGAGCATACATGGGCTCCATACAAGCCCTAAATTGAGGAGGGGTAGAATAAATTAAAAAAGCATGTTCATGAAAAATTTTTGTGCAATTGATATCCGGCACGGTGAAAATAACTTGTATATGATCTAAATAGGTCCTTAGACAGATGATGATGGGTCCCATTGGGTGTGCCATCTGTCTGCACCCACCCCTTCCTTGAAGGGCGTCGAAATGCGAATCAGCAAAATTCTTTTAGAATTGAGGTTTTAAAAAAAAAATTAAGAAAAAAGGATCCACCGATCGGTACGAGGTTCAACCGTTCTTGTCGCCTTTAACATGCGTAATTAAACCAAGGACTAAAGATCATTTTGATCATGTACAAGTTTTGGACCATGACACCTTTTCTTCTTGTCCTATGTCTTCAAAATTTTTTATGTAGGTTATCTTATTGGAGACATGTTATGTACAAATGGAGTAGTTCATCTTCTTTGTAAAACACAATAATGGGAATCCTGGATCCACAAAAATGTTGTGTTTTTATAAGAAGAGATAATACTCTTAGCTATTTTTAAGTACTTATGTGTTGAGGTTTTGGATTCAAGAACCAAAGTTCATTTTGAATAAGTGATTTGAACTTGTTTTGAAAATGAACTCCTTTGATTTAAAGACTGGATGGTTTTCAAATTGATTTAAAAACCTTTGTTTTGGTGCCATCTGATTTGATATCCATGATTCTTGGGGATTTTGAAGATTTGAAATTGAGTTCTTGGTTGTGGACTCAAGATGATTCATGAGTTGAAATTGTGATCATCTTATGATTAAAAATTGATTTTGAATTCTTCTTTTGCCAAATCGTGTGATTTGGTCTAAGATATTTAGAAACTTGTGATATGGTTATGTAAAACTCATTCTTTTGATGAAACATAGGTTCCAAATTATTAGAAAACGTGTTGTTTTCTCAACATATTTTGGTCAAGATTATGAATGCATTGCTTATGTTTTCTTTGGAAGTTAAATGAAGTTTACAAATTCTTGTTGCAATATGACTTGGTCACTTTTTGTAACTCAAATTTGAATCCTTAATTTCTTGAGAATGTGCATGTGGTGCTATTGACTTTGGGTGAAAGTGAATACATGAAACAAGAAAAGAAACTACATGAGACATTCATAATTCTCTCTCTCATAAATCTCTCAAGATTCATTCATATGGAACATTCATTCTTCACTCTCTCACAATCTCTTACATTCATGTGAAACATTCATTCTTCACTCTCTCATAATCTCTCAAAATTCATTCATTGCAATCACATGTCATGCAATTTAAGCATAAATATTGATTTTAATTAAAATGTAAGGCTTTCTTTAAATGTGCTCATCATATTATAAAGCACATGAATTAAAGATACAATCCCTGAGGTTGAGACTTAAAAAAAATGATGAAGAATGATGCCAAAATCAGTTTTTAAAATAGATGGGAGACATGGATGACATCCACTTTTGTCTCGAGATAAAAAAAAAATCAAATTTCCGGCTGATTTAAATAACTGAAAATTGTAGACATCGATTCCAAGAGAGAGAGCTTGTTTCTTGGATAAAAACGACAAGTCTTTGGAAGTTGACTAGATTCCTCGTGAGTTAATTGTTTAAACCAATAAGAGGAATGCACCTTCTCAAAATATGTTTACCTTTTGTGCCAAATATACACATTGGGTTTTGACCATGATGCTTAAAAAACTTTCTTTCCTCAAATATATTCAAATTTCAGATTTCATACCAATGGAGTCGTCCACCGTTTTGGATGATTGTAGAATAGTTGATCCTCTTTTTGAGAAAGCAAAAAATGAAAATTTTCTGCATCTTGGGAGAGGGTTAATCCAATGCAGATCTGAAAATTTATGAATGAGATCAGCAGTCTACAAAAAGTGTTTTAGGATGCCGATTGGATGGGTTTAGATGTTTTATTTTTCCTCAAAGCAAAGCCACTTTGTGGCTGAGAATTGACATTTCAAATGTATAAACTTTGACATTATTAAGCTAATTTCTATAAAGCATGGTCTGATTTCAATAACTTGCATACAATTTACGTATGGATTGTTGAAATAAAAGAAAATTTAAGATGAAATGAAATGATTTCATAGCTTTGTATTACAAAAATCAATGAAATGATCCCCTTTCTTAAAAACCGGTTTGGAAACGTGTTCCAACCTGATTTTAAAAGAGAAAAATGATTTTTAACAAAAGATTGCACGTATATATATATATATATATATATAAATGTATCCTACTCCTCAAAATGAAATTTAATCTAGGGACCACATAACTCATGAATCATGATGATTCATGGCTGGGCTCTTTTACGTAGGAAGATTGAAAACTTGTTTGTAATCTCACCTACTACCCTTGATCAATTGAAAAAGCATGAAACAAAATGACTTTAAATAGAAAGAGATGAACAAATGCTCAAGCTAGTCCGTCCTTAGTTTTGCCCTGCAAAGGCGGATCACATTCATCAGAATGCATCCATTCTTAATAGATTTTTTCGTCATATATGTTGCAGCAAAATCAGTCTCTCACCATGGGATTCTCTCATGGTAGGAAGTTCAAAATGGTTTTAAGCTGGTTGTTTTGAAAGGGACGTGGCTTGGGGCTCTTTTCAAAATTTGATTCATGGGTTCATCTTTTAGAAAAACCGACTCGTGCATGCATTATGCAATAACATGTACATTTTCATTCTCAGCTATAAAATAAATGAAAATAAACCCCTCCCATGAATTGCTGAAATTTAAAATGAACCAACAAGAAGCTAAAGTATATGAAAATGAGTTAAAATCACGTACCTTGTGATCGGTCTTGATGTTTAATATTCTTCTTTACTTGTTTTCTAAATCAAGCAATCCTAAGCAAGAATCCAAGCTTGGATTCAAGCATAGCAAAACAAGAAGAAGAAGAATGACTTGCTGAAATTTGCAGAGGGGAAGATAGAGCTTCTCTCCACGAAAATCCTAAGTGTTCACTTAAGCAACCTACCTTAGGAAACTCGATAGAGAGAATAGGGGGAAATGAAGAAGAGAATGAGAGAGATGAGGAAGAGGGCTTGGACAAATTTTCCTTCTCCTCCTTGGCTTCTCCCTCTTAGTTCCTTGGCTGCAGCAATTTGATGAAGACCTTCAAAATTTGTCCCCCCTCTTGGTTGCCAAGAGAAGGTTTACATATAAGAGAAGAAGGGTTCAACCAACTTCTTTTATTTGTCTTGGAAGATTAATCAAGACTTAGGGAGTTGGAAAGTAGATTAAATGAGTTTTTAATGGCTCTAACTAATCATTTTTATCCCATTTACATGAGTTTGGTGGGCTGGGCTAGGCATAGTCAACCTTGGTTCAGACCTAGCTGATGAACTTTTAATAAAATTTTGGATGAAAATGTCCTTTTTTGCCTTATTTTGTGCTATTTATTTTTTTCTTTGTTTGAAATTGAGCTTGTTAGGTTAAAAACTAGTTACTATGCTCTAATGTTATTGAAGTATAACAATTCAATTAAAATTTGAATAAACATTGAAAATTTCATCAAATTTGGTTCGAAAATGGTATTTTCATCCAAAACTAGATTGAAGGTGGATTTCAATTGAATCAAACTTTGGTTTGAATATTGAATTTTCATTTGATATTTGATTCATGCATTTGAAAAATCCAAATGTATATTTTCCTTTCATAAAATCCCAATTTTGGTTCTGCAATTTTAATTTAATCATAGAAGGGCAAAATCGTGTAGATTAGTCAAATTTGACCAATTAACCAAAGTCAAAGCTCATTTGCGAGTAGTTTCACTTTGCTTGAGGCAATTCGATGAATTTGAGCTAAGAAAGCTCTTAATTAAGTTGAATTGTACTTCAACTGAGTCTGATCAAAGTGCATACGATCCGGTCGATGTCTACTTTTGTCCACTAATTGGAACGCGAGAAAAACTTACCCTTTTGACTGAGCTAAGCTCATGTTGAAATTGGTGCTACATTTGGGTGCACCCAAGTCAAACCTACTTGAATTAAGTAGGTTAGGTGAGTTTAATTCAAACACTTATTGCTTCTTTGGAATTTGATTTTTCTTTAACTAAGGGAAAGAGAGAGAGAGAGATTAATGTCTCTCTTTTCATATGAACCCTTATTCATTTCCTTTTGAAAAATGATTTTTTTTTATTTAATTGACGGAAGATATTTTTGGAAATGGGGGTGTGTGACCTCTTGGGTGGGCTTCTGACCACACGAGTTATGTGGGGCCCACACGTGGGTCCCACATAGCATTCTAGACTGAATTAGATCGAATTCTCAGATTTAAATCAAAATTTGAATTTTGCAATCGGATTTGGATTCCAAATGTTATTTGTAATTGGATTTGGATTTCAGATCCTAATTTGGACATAGTTTGGACTCCTAATCTGCATTGAGATTCATGTCATGAATCAAATTCATGATTTGAATCTAAATTGTGTTTAGCTTCGAGATTGGCTTTGAAATTGCATTTTTTCACAATTCTTTCAATGAAAAAATTTGGGGTGTTAACAAATAATCTCATAGAAGAAGTTAAACAGAGTCCAGCTACATCTGTCTCATCTTCTCTAAATAAAGAAAACAATGACGGTTCAGTTGTTGTTTTGACTATGGATGACTATAGTTAAATCAAACAACTATTTAAAGATAGATTGATATATCATCTGGTTTTGCAAGTAGGACTTGCTTACGTTCAAACACTTGGATGGTTGACAATGGAGCGAGTGACCATATCTCATCAAATGTTTTTGACAAGTGCTAAAAAACTAGTATATCCTTTTTCCATTAGACTAACTTTGATGCCTAATTTGGCACTCAAGAAAGTGCATTCTGCACAGCTTTAGGTTTAAATCTATATATCAGCAAGGAAATTAATAGAACAAAATAATCATTGTGTATTCTTTGCTACGAATAGTCGTTACATCCAAGACTAGAACTCCAGGATCATGAATGGACAATGTGAATTAAAGAATATATCTTAGATATAAAAAATATTCTGCCGACGTAGTTGCAATGAGTATATCATCACAATCTCTTGAAGTATGCATCTTAGACTTGGTCATCCAACTCATTTTAAAAATCAAGTGTTTTTAAGGTGTGACTCCAAAACAGTGTGGACTTCCTTTTTATTCAAGAAACATGCTCTACAACTACTTCTAAATTATTGCACTGCAATATTTGGGACTCTTACTCAAAGGTCTCAAAACAAGTTCACAATATTTTGTGACCATTGTGGATATTTTTGGTAAAGCATTATGCGAGTGTTTAATGAAATTCAAGAACAACAACTTATTCATAGTTACTGTTGAGAAACAATATAATATAGCAGTGTTAAAAGTAAGAAACAAATAGTGCAAAGTTCTTATCGCATGACATCAACTTCTTTTTTTTTTTTTTTCTTAAAGAGAGGTACAAAACATTAACACTATTGTGTCCACAAGCCACAACAAAATGACATAGTGGAAAAGAAACATCAACATCTACTTGATGTTGTTAGAGCTTGGAGAATAGAGTTTAGCTGCCATTACATCTTTGGGATGAGTGTGTGCTGATTGTCACATATTTGATCAATGGAACACTAAATAGAGTGTTACAGGACAAGACACCATATGAGAAACCCTTTCATAAAAAAAACCTTATATTCTCATTTATATGTGTTTGATGTTTGCGTTTTGCAACAATTATTCATTCAAAAACAGAATTAGATCAAAGGGCCCATTGCTGCATGTTCCTTACGTATGCTTTTGGTCAAAAGTGATGATAGTTTACGACTTAGCAATGAGTAAGACCACTACAAGCAGGGGCATTATATTTGTTAAGTTTGAATTCCCTTTTAAACACATGCAAAACATTCCTTCTTCACCCATCGTTCCTATGCCATTCGGAGATGACAGTATTGTGGAAGACACACTTGTAATCAAGATTATCAAGATCAATTAAAGGAACTTGTTCATCAAGATGTAAGTTCATAGAAAATTACGTTGTAAAAAATGTGCAAGTGATAATGATGTAGAAAAGCAATTAAATTCTTCTAGAGAACTTGTTGAGCAAAGTAATAGAAATAACATCGAATTGGTTGGGCAGATTAGTGCATAAAATTGCTAACTAGTGCAGCAACAAGTAGTCAGGTGCTCAACATGGAAGACTAAGACCTCAGTATTATTGCATGATTTTCATTACACACTACAAAAAAAAATGGTTTCATTGACACGTGGAAAATATAACATCGGTGAAAGTTGATTTTTATCGATATTCATAGCTAAATGTTGGTAAGTATGAATTTTCACCAACGTCCAGTGGAGGACTTCGGTTAAAAGTAACCTTCACCGAGGCATGGAGTAATTGTGTCATTGAAAGTTGAACCCTTACCGACATCTAGCACCGGACGCTGGTGAAAGTGGAAAAAAGCATCGAGGTGGTGACACAGTTAGGGGAGGAGCTAGGAATATTTAGTTGTAAGAGTCCAACTATAATTTCAAAATTTTAACAAGGACAGAAATACAAATATAATTTTCTAAATGCTTTAATATAGGTTCAAGTAAATTTTTAAAATTGATATATAAATTATTTATTTATTTTTTTAATATGAAGGGGGCTCCGCTCCTGGACACTGGTGAGATTCTCCGGACCCGTTGATCATCAAAACCCATGTAACCCGACACCTTCAATAAACGCAAATCAATAGATTGGGAACACGTACAGCCTAGCATGCAATGGAAAGAATTCGAATATTTACCATTACTAACGTTTGAATATCGATGAACTAATATAATGGGGCCACCGAGTACTGTTTAAAGGAAAAGGGCCGACCTTGACTTTTTTGTTTGGACAACGAAGAAGGCGAGTTCTCAAGGCTAGGAGGAACAGCAACCTGGGAGCAGCAGGTTTGATATGGGCATATTCAGAAGGGGTCTTGTACGGCGTAGGCCGATGGGAAGACAATCATATCTTTCTGACCCACATGTGATAAGATCCATAACCCCGGATTCATAATGTAAAATTCATAATTTCAAATTCAAGATCTATAATACCAGATCTGAAATCTGAAATTCATAATTTGTCATGGTGAGTCTTGAGGTCTTAATCCGAATTCATGATCATATCATGTTTAAGATAAAATCTGATTGAAATCCAGATTTTGATGACTAAGGATAGGTCGGTCAAAGAACTCGTTCATTCTTGCCTAAGCTAGGTTTGAACCTACGTAGGCATATGCTTGATTGGAGCATCCCGTCTTATTCAAATCACGTGATTCTCGATATGGCCTTCATTCATCTCATGAGGATGTTAGGGAAGTTCTCTACATCTAGGCTATGGGATTGGGTTTATAAATGATAGGCTCTAAGATGGTCTAGGTTTAGGTCTTAGAGAAATGAACTAAGATTAGACTCCATGCCTACATGAGTTAGGGTTTTTTAAATTGTTTTAAAGAAATTGATTTTGAAAACATTTTAGAAAACTATGACTTGAAAATAGTTCTTGCATGAATACTAAACTAGATACAAATTTTCACATACCTCAGTTTATGCATATAGAGTATGCTACTAAGCTGACTCAATCTCTTTCAGACAAAAGGTACATGTTGGTGCAAGGTGATTCGGTGCATGTTAAAATAAATGTACAATGCATGACTAAATAAAGAGTAACAGAAATATGATCTACATGCACGATGCAAAAGCATAAAACAAAGAATTATATAATTGAAACTGAAATTGAGAAAAAGGAGAAAAACAAACCACGATGAGGATGCAGACACTAAACTCTCTCGAGACTTAAATTCCAATTTGAAAACCAGAAGAACATGTTAAAAATGGAAAAAAATATGTATGTTGCTTGAGGCAGACTCGAGCGAGATCCTCACACTAAACCTTTGGCTTTTGGAAATTCATTTGGAAGTCATATTATCTTGGATTAGGTCATTTTAGATCTCCATTTGAAATCTGATTTTATCGAAAATGATTATGGATATGACAATAACATTTTATTGGATTTATATCTGAATCAAAATCATTTGGATTTGAAAATCTGCCAGTTTTGGACTTTGTGTTTAATACATGATCTTGGATATAAACCTGAAATTTAGTTGACTTGGATCCAAATATAACTTGATTAAATTTATATCCAAATAGAAAATCCTTTTTTATTTAAGTTAAAAACCATTTTATTGAAATATAAAAATTTATTAAAAATGGGTGCTTTTGAACATAGACTGAAGAAATGGACTTGTGATATGGATTTGAAATTTGATATAACTTTGAAATTTGGATTTTAAAATTGAGATTTTCGACTTGAAATCCTATTGAAAAATGTTGTTGATGTGTCCTCAAGTTTGGCTTGGAACCATCAACAGAATGAGCCTTGGACTAAAGATTCACTGCAAGAAGAGAAGTTGACCATGTATTAACAAGGAGAAACGAAGCATGCTCCTATATGTAAAACATATGTAAAACGGTAAAAGTAAAACACAATAGAATTGAAAGCATGACCCCACTTCAGTCACAACAATCAACCAAATATGAAATTCCGCAGGCCTTATAAAATTAAATGAAGATGCAGGTTCAAGAATTACCTAGATGACTTGCTGCCTACGAGCGTTGGAGATATCCACCGGCCCAGCCATGGAAAGAGAGAACGACAACAAACACACAGAAAAGTCTTGAATAAACCCACAACCATAACCGATTTTCATCGCATCGACATACACCACAAATCCAAAAATTACCTGATGGAAGCGTCAAAATATGTGTGATGGTAAACTTGTTCTTCAGAGTTTGGAAACTCTTTTCGCATTCCTCATTCCAAACAAACTTCACTCTTTTTTTCAATAGCTTAGTCATGGGTGTAGCTATTTTGGAAAAGTCTTGAATAAACCCGCTATAGTATCCTGGCAATCCCAGAAAGCTTCTAACCTCAGTTACATTGCATTGCATCCTCTAGTTCTGTACTATCAACATCTTAGCTGGATATGGAAACTCCATCTTTTGATATCACATGACCAAGAAAATTTACTTTCTCTAGCCAAAATTCACATTTCAAGTACTTGGCATATAATTTATGCTTGCGTAAAATACCCAACACACTCCTTAAGTGATCTCTGTACTCTGCCTCACTATCTGAGTATGCCAAAATATCATCCACAAAACAATAATAAATCGATCCAAGTATTCTTGGAAAACCCAATTCATGAGGTCCATAAACGTTGCAGTCTCCAATTCTAGGAAGTGGATACTTATTCTTGATAGTAACTTGATTCAACATGCGGTAATCTATATACAAGCACATCATTTCATCATTCTTCTTAACAAACAACACGGGTGCTCCCTAAAGTGATATAGTAGGTCGAAGAGCTTCTGCGATTGCTTCTTCAATTCTTCTAACTCTACCGGTGTCATACGGTATGGTGCTTTAGAAATAGGAGTTGTCTCTAGTAACAACTTTATCTTGAACTCAACTTCTCATGTTGGAGGCAAACTCAATAGTTCTTTAAGAAACATATCGGGGTACTCACTTACAATGGCAACATCTTCTAACTTCATTGGCTTGGTCTCACTGGTCAACACGTTGATCAAGAATGCAACACTCCCATTTTCTAACAATTGTTTAGCCTTTAGTGCAGACACCATTATCTTATTAGTTCGATTGATTTTTTGAGCTTGGAATTCTACTGGTAGCCTCTCATGAGTCAACAACTATATCTTCTTATTTCTGCAATCTATGTTGGTATAATGCATAGGAAGAAGAACGAAAGAGAGAGAGAAAGGAGAAGACTACAAAGATTTTAACGTGGTTCGACCTTTGGTCTACATCCACGATGGAATGTGTCTCTTTCTTGTTAATTTTACAAGAGAAGAGACTCTCTTTTATAGTCAATTTACTTGTCCATCAATCCAATATTTGTTGGGATTTGATTTGATTACAGAATCGCACGTTTCCTCTTTTTCAGTTGCTATACATAGATTATCTTCATCTTTTGTAGCAGTCTTGTTGGCCTCGGCGTTATCTTTGGTAGGTACGTGATTTCTTGTGGATCTGATATGGGCAAGATCTCTTCCAGCTGTAGACGTGTGAGATTGGATGGCATGTTGTGGTTTAATAACCCCCCCTCAAGATGAACGCTTGGAAAAGAGCGTTATGCTTGAATCTAAGATTGTCGAAAGTAGGTTGAGCAAGAGGCTTGGTGAGGATGTCCGCCAGCTTATGAGCACTAGATATATAGTGGACTTGAAGATGATTCTTGGCGATATGATTGCGTACAAAGTGAACGTCAATCTCAATCTGCTTGCTTCTATTATGAAAAACTGGATTAGCGAAGAGAGAGGCATGACTAATGTTGTCATACCATAGACGAGGAACATGTGGCATAGTAATATGTACTTTCTTGAGTAAAAATGTGAGCCATAAAACCTCAGAAGAATAGGATGCTAGAGCACCGTATTCAGCTTCGGTACTTGATCGAGCAACAGTAGGCTGTTTGCGGGCAGACCAAGAAACAAGAGATGATCCTATAAAGATGGGAAAACTGCCAGTAGACTTACGATCATCAATATTGTCAGCCCAGTCAGCATCAATGTGAAAATTGGTGCCCGACTTTAAAATAAGACTGCAAGATAGGGTGACCTTGACATAGCGTAAAATACGCTTGACAACAGTCATGTGAATAGTAGTAGGTTGTTGCATGTACTGACACACGCTGTTGACAGCAAAGGAGATATCAGGACGTGTGAGCATAAGATATTGCAGTGCGCCAACAAGTTGTCGATATGGAATAAGATCGGAGAGAGGCTTCCCAGCGTGTTTTGACAGTTTTAAAGGGGTCAACATAGGCATGCAGTGAGGTTTTGTATCAACCATATTTGCTTTCTGCAGAAGATCTGCATATATTTTTCTTGAAAAAGAAATAAACCCTTCGAGGAGAAAGTTGCCTGAATTCTCAAAAAATAGTGCAGGAGGCCAAGATCTTTAATGCCAAATTCTTGATCTAGAGTGTTCATGATGGACTTGATCATAGTATCATTATTTCCTGTAATAATGACATCATCAACATAGATCAAGATATAAAAGTGGAATCAGATCGCACCCGCAGAAAAAGAGAGGAATCCACTTTTGAGCCAACGAACCCCAATGTAACCAAGAAATTAGTAAGCCGTTGGAACCAAGCACGGGGAGACTGTTTTAAACCAAAAATAACCTTATGCAATTGACAAACATGATGAGGAAAACGATCATCAATGAAGCCCGGTGGCTGAACCATATATACCTTCTCAGTAAGAACACCATGAAGGAAAACATTGTGAACGTCAAGTTGCCGAATAGTCCAGCCAAAAGTAATGGCAATAGTGAGAACAACACGTATAGAAGTATGTTTGACTACAGGACTGAAGGTTTCAAAGTAGTCAATACCATGTTCTTGAGCGTATCCCTTATCCATTAAGTGAGCCTTGTATCTTTCGAGAGTGTCATCAGCTTTCTTTTTAATACGAAAAACCCATTTCGAGCCAATGATATCAGTAGAGGGAGGCGGCGATACAAGTGTCCATGTGTGATTCTTGTGTAGAGCTGCAAGTTCATCTTTCATGGCTTGAACCCAATAAGTGTGCTTCAAGGCTTGAGACGCAGTATGAGGTTCGGTTTTGGAGTTTAGATGGGTGAGATGAGCTGCAAGAAGAGGATATTTGGAGATGGTGTAGGTTGTTGGCTTAAGAGAACCAGTTTCGGACCGAGTGAACATGTGGTGAGAGCGATGCGGTCTAGAGGGTGGTGAAGGGTTTGGCGGTGAAGGATTAGGTGGTGAATGAGTGGGTGAGGGTGGAGGTTCAGATTGTATGTCCTGAACAATGTTGGGGGGTGAAGGAATGGGAGGGAGTAGTGGTAAGGACGATGCAGGATTTGGTGAATGGTGCACGGCTGTGAAAGAGAAACGGTTTGAGAGAGGTGGCATGTTTGGGGACGACATGGTAATGACTAAGAGAAGTGGAGGTTTACTTGATGGGGGTTGGGCTGGTGACGCCAAGGTTTTAAATGGATATACACTTTCATCAAAAACCACATGTCTGCTGATAAGAAGTTTGCTCATATCTCGATCAAAGCAAATGTATCATTTGTGCATGCTGCTATATCCAAAAAAGACATGTTGCTTGCTATGAAACTGCAATTTATGAGTGTTGAAATCACGTAGACAATGATAGCAGACACATCTGAAAACCTTTAGAAACTTATAATCAGGAGATTGTTTGAACAAAACTTGATATGGTGACTTCATTTTGAGGACTCGAGTTGGCATTATATTGATCAAGAAAACCGTAATTTTAAAGGCAAAGTCTCAATACTTGTAAGGTAAATTGGCATGCGCAAGTAGAGTTAATCCAGTGTCAACTATATGCCTGTGTTTGCTTTCTATGCTACCATTTTGCTGGTGAACATGTGGGCATGCAACTCTATGAAAAATACCAATTTGTTTGAGATAGGTGGAAACAGTGCGATATTCTCCTCTCCAATCGCTTTGAACAACCTTGATTTTTCGATCAAATTGACGTTCTACCATAACTTGAAACGTTTTAAAGATGGAAAGAACTTCTGATCTATTTTTGATAATATATATCCAAGAGAAACGAGAGAAGGCATCCATGAAATTAACATAATAGCTATAACCATGCAAAGATGTGGTAGCAGCCGGTCCTCAAAAATTAGTAAAAATCAAATCAAGTGGAGCATTAACCTTATGTAATTTTTTAGCAAAAGGAAGAACATGACTTTTATTTGATTATAAGATTTGTCGTCAATAGGTAAGTCAAATTTATTCAAAACATGCATCATAATTCTAAAATCTGGATGTCCCAAACGACTATGCCAATCACCAACCGAGACCCGTTCTCCTACAACTGCTGTTTTTTGGCGAGCTCCATGTTGTTGTAACTTCAGCTCATACAATCTTCCTTTATTTACTCCCTCCAAAAGTTTCTTCCCTATTGTCTGATTCTTAACATAGCAACGATTTGCGTCAAATTCAAAAACAACGTTATTGTCACGGGCAAATTTATGCACAAATAGAAGAATTTTAGAGATGGTGGGAACATGCAGCACATTGTTTATAAAAAAATCTTGATTCTGAGCTGTAGAGAGAGACATTACCAACATTCTTGATTTGAAGACCAACATCATTTCCAACTCTCAGTTGATCTTGTCCACGATATTCTGAGTGAACGGAAAACTTGTTTAAGTCAGCCGTGACGTGATGGGTAGTACCGGTGTCAGGATACCAGAATCCATCATTTGTTTGATAAGCTTTTGGGGATGAAGATCCCTTTTGGAACTTATATAACTTGCAGTTTAATGCACCATATCCTGATTTTTTGCAATTTTGACATACGGGTTCGACATTGAGAAGCAAAGTCGCCACGATTTCCACAAGCATGGCAACTGACATTTTTATCCTGAGGACGGGTTCCTGGACACCCATAATTGGGATTCTTGAAGTTTTGTCGGTGTGCTACATAGACTCAAAGATCCTCAAGGTTTCCAGACTTTGAAATTTCAGATTCTTGACTAAGAAACAAAGAATATAATTCCTCCAAGTTTATGGGATCGACACAAGTGCACAACGAAGCTTCCAGGGTTCCATATTCATCAGTAGGAAGACCAGAAAGAATATTCATGACAAGATCCTCTTCATCTACTGGTTTGGAGGACATGGCTAGCTGGTGAGCTAAGCCTTTAGCTTTGTGAAAATATGTTGTAATGGATTCATGTCCCTTTTTCAGGTTTTGCAGGGCAGATTTAAGTTCCTGCACCTTTGCTCTAGATTGAGCAGCATAGATGCGTTTTATGGTAGTCCAGACTATGTATGACGAGTCAAGACCTACAACTTGACTATGGATGACTTCACTGAGCGATGAAATGATCCAACTTAACAATAGTTGGTCACCTTGATGCCATTCCAAGAAGGCTGGATTTAAGATAGTTCTTTTGCCATCTTCACTAGGCAAGAACTCGTCTGGACATTTGAACGACCCACCAATATATCTCACATCATATTATAATTCTTAAGCATATGAATGAACTGAGATTCTCAAAGCAAGTAGTTGTCGGAAGACAGTTTGATGGATAAAAAATGCTGAAGACTAGTTGGGGCAGGTATGACAGAGGAGATCGGACCTGAAAATGGCATATTCATGTTGTTGAAACCAGACTTTGTTGATGCTGCAGCCGTGCTGTAGGAGTCTCCTTTTGGGGTTGCTTGTTGATTCGCCATAACCAAATACCATACATGACCACACGCCAGGAATATGAACGAAAGAGAGAGAGAAAGGGGAAGACGACAAAGATTTTAACGTGGTTCGACCTTTGGTCTACGTCCATGATGGAAGGTGTCTCTTTCTTGTTAATTTTACAAGAGAATAGACTCTCTTTTATAGTCAATTTATATGTCCATCAATCTCATATTTGTTGGGATTTAATTTGATTACAGAATCGCACGTTTCCTCTTTTTCAGTTGTTATACATAGATTATCCTCATCTTTTGTTGCAGTCTTGTTGCCCTAGGCATTATCTTTGGTAGGTACGTGATTTCTTGTGGATCTGATATGAGCGAGATCTCCTCCAACTATAGACGTGTGAGATTGGATGGCATGTGGTTTAATAAAGACTACTTTGTCCAAGTTGAGTTGAATTCACTGAAATGAGGATGATAAGAGTAGCCATGACTTGTTCATTTCACGGGCCTAACTCTTTGAGGACTCAACCTTAACGGTTCCTCCGTTTAATCGAGCCCTACCACCGAAAAATTCTCATCATGCTCATTATGAGTGTTCCTTCTTTTTTTGGGGCTCTCTTTTTTTTTTTAATTCATCCGACCTAAACTGACAGGATATCTTTCTCCAGTTATGTTTGCCAATTTTATTTACACTTCAAAATGCGTCATCCTCTTGCTGCTTTATCCATAATTTGCAGCTACTTATAATTTGTAAAACAGCAAAAGTGATTCACATTGTAAAAAAAAATTACTTCTACGCCAAACTGTGCGCTTCTCTTCAAAGGTCGCCAAACCAAGGTCAAGAATCCAATACCCTATATCCCAATAGAAGTTTTCAAAAAATGAAAAGGTTTATCACCGAGAAGGAAAGAATAAATATGCTAATGGCTTCATGAAGTGAGGTGAGATACAAACGAAAGAACCAGGGATATGTCCATTATGATGTTGTTTGGCAATGAGAACAGCTTGTAACTGTTCCATATATATTACCTCAAAAATTGGGATACCCTCAATCTTTGGAGTAAATTCATACAACAGTTACAAGTTGTATGGAGTACCAGCCTCATAGTGCCTACAAGATTTCATATGAGCGATCAATTTTGAGGCATTTATTTAAGTTGAGAAGTACAATATGGGCATTTCATATGCAGTTACTTGCCAAAGAAGCCACCCAAACAAGAAAAATGAGAAGGCCTAAACCAGGTTTTCGCCATGTAATATCAAAGGTGAAAAATGAGAAGGCAAAAGCAAATGCACTTGCAACGAGAAACTTGTTCTATTGTTTACACAGCTTGAAATGGATGCAGTCAATACATGAAATGCAGCTAAACGTACGAACTGACCAAGAACTATGCCTTCTCTTCCACTAATGCAGGGAACAACCTCTAGAACATTTTCCTTATTACAAGCTATATAGGCATTTTGCATGTCGCCCTGTTGTGACCCAGACCTTTACATCTGCTAC
Organism: Nymphaea thermarum; assembly: GCA_011799765.1. Lineage (NCBI taxonomy): Eukaryota > Viridiplantae > Streptophyta > Magnoliopsida > Nymphaeales > Nymphaeaceae > Nymphaea > Nymphaea thermarum. Next base: position 186,542 of record JAANDH010000451.1, read on the forward strand.
AATGGAATGGTCTTTTCCCATTTGGTTGCAGTTCATCACGCTTTTTCTTAGGGCGACACTCTCCTGGTCGACTTGGCATGCGGTATCGTGTTATTCCGGGGGTCGAGTTCACAACTATATCAACATCCAGAATTGGATTTATAGGCTCAGAGTATGCTAATCTGTAACTGTCAGCAGTGAGGTACCTTTCACAATAATCATAAACATCTCTGCCAATGCAATTCAGGGACACGATTACATGTCTGCATGGCAAACCAGTAAGCTTCCAATTGCGGCATGTACATTCACAGATATCAAGGTCGACCACATTAACATGATCATCAATCACTTTGAACTTTGTCCCTGAGAAGACTGTAACAGAAAGAGAACGTGCATAATCCATCTCCCTCTGAAGTCTTGCCTCTGATTTGGGTGTAAGTCTTGTCTGCCATTGGTTAGAGAGCTCTCGACGGGCATAAATTAGCTCCATTACCCTTCGCCTAAGGGCATCCACCAACTTCAGGACAGGTAAATCATCTACCTTGGATATCCAATTATCAAAACATTCCACAATATCAGATGTGATTTGGCTGTACCATGACCCCTTGAAGAATACATTTGCCCACTGTCCAGGCTCAATACCCATCATCCAGACAGCAGCCTCAGGCAGTATAGACCTTATGCTTTCAATGCAAGCAAGAAATTCATCATTTTCTCGTGCCCTGGCAGCAGTATAAACAAGATCAGCCAATGCGTCCTCCATTGCTTCTGACCACGACCCTTTCATTTCTTTCTTCAATTTCTCCGCCAAGTAGCTTAAGCAAAAAGCATGTTCGCTGTTGATAAATATTTCCGGTACAACTTCCTTCAGGCCCTTTAATCCATCAGAGACGAACGTCAGCGATCGAGCCGATAATACATTCTTCAACTCTACTAGGAACCACTGCCAAGTATCATATGTTTCCTGCTCTACTATTGCAAAAGCAACTGGAAAAACTCCATCATCTCCATCAATTGAAGTTGCAGCCAATAAGACCCCTTGGTGCTTCAACTTTAAAGAAGCACTATGCAAAAACAGCAAAGGCCGGCAACCTTGCTCAAACCCATGAAGGCATGCATGGAAGGCTATGAAAAGACGATGAAACTGTCCTTCAATCACAGTTGCTAATATAGCCCTGCTACCTGGATTAGTTTCAAGTACCTTCTCACAGTACTGGGATAGCTCCTTCAATGAGTCGACATCTTTACCAAGCAGCTGCTCCCTTGCAAATTCCTTGCCACGCCATGCTTGCATGTAATTTATCTTCAATCCATAATCACGTTGAATGTCATTCACAATCTCTTTTGTCTTATAGTCTGGAGAGTTCCGAAGCTTTTCTTTTATCAAACTTGCAACCAAATGCTTAGTTGGAGACAGATAACTCTCCGCTCTGGAATCTCCTTGACAGGTATGCTCACCATTTATTGTTTTGATCTTAAAAATTTTTGTCCGTGATATCTTAGAAGCATGTATCCGCCATTGACAACCCTCTGCTTTACATTTTGCAGTGACACGAGAACCATCATTTTTTACAAATTCATATGCAAAACGCTTATCAATAGCATACTTGCGTAATGCATCACGAAATTCATGAGCATCTTTAAATAACTGACCCACACCAATAATGGTATTCTCTCCAAAAATAGCTGGCCTCTTCAAACTATCATCAGTGGAAACAGGTAGTATTGCTGACCCGCTTACAGCATTACTTGGGTCCTCAGAGGCTTTTCTTTTACTAGGCACTAAAGCATGAGAAACATTTTTTTTGGGTGTCGCAGCCCTGAAATCACAAATGTTTCTTCCTGTTATAACCAAATACTGTTTGCATGAAGACACCAAGAAATAAATGCTTTCCTATTAGAAACAGCTACAAGCCACAGCATTGCCAATTACCTGCTTGAGATGTTCAAATCAACATTACAACTCTACAATCAACGTTATTGACCAGTACCTGCTTGAGACATTCGTATTAGGAGCAGAATTTGCCTTTGGAGCATTTGCCTTTGGAGCATTTGCCTTCGAAGCATTTGCCTTCGATGCATTCGCCTTGGAAGCATTTGCTTTGGGAACATTTACTTTGGGAGGAGGAGCTTCAGTAGCTAGAACATAAACTTCAGGAGATTGATGTTGAAAATCGACCATCCGTCTCAAATCCTTGTCATTTGAAATTGTTATAAGAGTTTGTTTGTTCGTTGGAAGAGGATATCTAAATGACAATGTAGATGCATCACTATTGCACATCTCTGCAATTTCAGATCTAAATTGATCAAGTGTCATATTACGATCAACATCCAAGAGGTGCGCTTCTCCACCAGTATATGAATTGGACCCATCATTGTTTTGCACGAGTGCACCACCAAAGTGTATCACACAGACCAGCACCTTCTCACTAGTCATGGTGCTCCAGCAACCACCTATGGTCATAGAAGAATGAGTTCCAGAAATTCCAAAGTCGCCATTTGAATAAACCAAGAGAAATGATACAATAAATAATCAAGCAGTAAAGTATTAATCATCATCAACTTGCAGGCAAACCCATTGAAAGAATGCAAGAACCAGAGTACCAAACTTCTAGTCAGCACCAAAATATATTCATAAGCTACAACGAACAAGCCAGGGATTACCATACCACAAGCACCATAGGGAGTGCTTTCAATAACCAGGAGATTTGTTGCTTTTCAAATGCATTATCATAAAAACAACTTGAATTAAGAGTTGTTTTATGTTAAATTAGTGGTTATAAACAGCGTACGACATTCATATTTTGTTTAAAATATATTTTTAACAAGAATTTAAGCAGTTTGGTTCTTATTACTGACCTAAGTCGTCTTGGATATAGCAATCTCCTACCAGATACAGTGATTCCAACCTATCCAAAAGATGAAGAAAAGAAAACATAGAAAATGGCCACATCATGACGTTCCCTTGTCACTTGTCATAGCAAAAACAGCAAAGACCAAAAACATTAGCTGAAAGCACCAACAATAGCGAGTACAAACTATAAAGATGAAAAAGACAGACTCACTCTAGTATAATTATTTGAAACAAAAATAATTCAATAACCTCTAGAAAGATTAGTTTATATGTAGCCGCACAAATCGACTACTTGCAAACTCTACCAGAATTTTCTCTTGCAAATGTGCAGACAAAATAATCAATTGATGGGGTGCCATGCATATGGGTTGAGGATAACACAGCAAAAGGAGAGGGCCACTGGCCTTGCAGGTGCTTTGGTAGAAAGGGACGGTGCAAAATCGGGTAAAGCTCTTCATGTTTGTCCCAACTGAGTTGATTAAATTGAAGTAACATTCAGTTAAAGCTGGTTGTTTTCTTACTCTTTCATCTTCTGCTTACCTTTCATCTTCTTTTAACTTCTCTCTCTCTTAGATGTAGGGGAAGGGGAAGTTGGTATCCTTGAAAAAAGTCCTTAACAATTTGGAGAAATGCATTTGAAGCTTGAACTCAGAAAAAGCTGAAGTCATCTTTAGAAAATTTGAACCTGTGATTTTTTTTTTTGTTCAACACTGGCCACCATCAAGATTTAATTTGGATATGTGTGTGTGTGTGTGTGTGTGTGTGAGAGAGAGAGAGAGAGAGGGAGGGGGAAGACCTGCTACACACAAGGATCCCACTCCCCATAGTTGAAACTCGCTTCTGGCAGCGTTTTCATGAAATTAACAATACAAATGTGCCTATGTGTGCAAAATCGAAGGATAAACTCTCCAATCATACCTACCCACATTTTATGAGGACTCAAAATCACCCACTGAACATTTCGTGCTATAAGTTTATAAATAGGCATCAACTGACCATGCCAGCGGTTTATAGAGGGACTTTCTTTTAAGTAATCATTCGCCAGGAATAGGAACAAAAATTACTCAGCTTAAAACGGTTTAATCTTTAAAAATCTTTTAGCAAGTCCACCATGTCTTCCCCAGAGAACATATTACCTCCCCTGATTCATTCATGATTGGATGAAACATCATTTTCAGCATACTTCAAGCCTACAACTACTGCTTCAATTGTAATCCAAGCCAATCCTACTAAAAAGGTCATCCCAGGAAGGCAAAAGAATACAAACCACATTAACCAAGAAGACCAAGTAAAGTGACATTCGGCTCAAGCAAGTCACTAGGTTAACTTCTTTCACTTTTAATTTTGAAAGTATGTATAGAACAATGGCCTCAGACCAACATGATTATGTTCTCATGCAAATAATCAACCAATGTAGGCATCATTTTAACATCATCATTGGCCACAAGGACAATCCGTAAAACTTGAGAAGTAGAAAGAGAAGTATAGAGAGAATATGTGATAGATATACTCTTGTTGATAAACACTATATGTATATGTGTCCTTCATTATGGCCACTCTAACTTTGAACCTCCAAGTCCATGTAGTATTTGATTCGAGTCTGATTTCTTTCCAGCTCTAAAGTGCATGCTCCCTTTGTGTATATTCTACATAGATATGCTCACGAACATATACGAGGGTCAGAAAACAATTAAGGATGTGAAACAAACATCCTTCATATTGATGCCTTGTGCCTTCATGCGCTACCTTCAGATTTGTACAGGATTATAAATTACAAGAACCAACCAATTTACCAAACACTATGTATATCAAAGGAAGCCTCAGATCATTATAGGACTATGTCACATGAGCGCGAGCATGGGTGCACACACTGACACAAGCATTCACAACACATGTTCATTGTTTACATTCATAAACTATAAATCACTAAACAAAAGATATACCCAAAAAAACACAAAATATGAGCCCTACTGTGTCCAAGCCATGTCCTATGGCCCCACTCCTGTGTCCAGCCATGGCAACATGGCTACGGTGCACAGTGTCCACGTAACATGGGCATAGAATTGTTTTTTCAAGCAAAGGTCAACCAATGTAGGCGATAGTAGAATATTATCATTAGCCATGCCAAAATAAAATAGAGATCAATTTAACAAATCAGACATGTACAGTATTTTTAGCTGTACAATGTCATATGTGCATGTGTTCTTTGTGCAAAAAGACAGTTGAGTTCATACACTAGTCAAAAGTATCGATCTTCTTAATTTCTCAGCAAGGTTTTTCTCGCGTGTTTCTTCAAGATGTTTTTTTTTAGGAAAAATACTACGAAAATCTTGTCTGTTCTAATACTGGAAATTATAAAACAAATCGTGAGATAAGGCTTCCAATTTCCACATATCTTTTAGAAAAATATAAAACAGCAAATAGAACTTTTTGAAAAAAAAAAAGAATCACATGCTCAAAAAAATATTTCATGAGCCTAACATGTGAGAGTGATGTATGTCTGTACTTTAGTTATCAGCAGGCTCCAAAATAGTAATAATAACAGGATATTTTTAAAACACTTGAGATATTTGTGACTGGTCAAAAGTGAGGCTGCAAAAGCAGCACTCTTGACGTATGAAGGGTTATCTTCAAGCAAATAAATGTAGGCAATATTTGAATACCATCATTGGCCATGATGAAATCAAATGAACATAAAGACAGCAGATCGTACATATACAACATTTTCAACTACACATAATGTCATATGTGCATGTGCCCTTTGTGCATATGCATAGATAAGTTTATACCTGTTAGCCCTTACCTACCAGGCGATTAATTCACGCATGCTAGTCTCATGAAAGCCCAGCCTCGACCTTAAGTTGATAGCTCATCCATGATTAGGGTTAACTCCCCCTAAGACACTATATACTCTGTTCCAGTATTATGGAGTGGGTTATGGACACTTACTTTCCACCCGACCCAGTATCCTAACAAGCACAACTGACTACATGCAGGGCAGACTGTGCCTCTGCCGACCAGATTCTATGGACCCTAATAGACTGACTCAGACCCATTAATCAGATGCCTAACAACACTCACCCCTTACAAAACACCTTGTCCTTCAAGGTGTGAAGTCAGGGAATCGAGTATGTATCTCTTCATCTGGCTCCCAAGTAGCTGGTAGATCTTCATAAGTATTCCATTCAAAGAGCCATTCAATTCGGAGTTGTTGCCCTCACCTCACCCAACGAGTGCCAAGCCTTCAATAGGAATGCAGTGCTGCTGGTTCAACTAAGAGGGGCTGCATCACTTTCTTCTATAGTGAGGGGACTGAAACAATGTTTCAGCTTTGAAATGTGAAACACGGGATGAATCAAGCTCCCTTATGGTAACCTGAGTTCATAAGCCACTGTCCCTATTCTCATTTTAATTTGATAGGGCCCAACAAACCATGGTGCGAGCTTGGCACTTCCTTTCTGCAATGGGGAACCAGACCATGAGGAGGGCGTCGAAGGAAGACCCAGTCCCCCACTTGCAACTGCAAATCCCTGTGTTTCCGATTATATTGGAGCACCATCAGATTTCTAGCTTCTGTGAGATGTTGTTTGAGATCCTCGAGGACTGCATCCCTGCACCTGAGCTGCACATCCACTTCTTCCCATCTTGTGGTCCCTGGTTGATATCCTTTTAGATTGGTGGGGGTCGACCATAATGTGCTCCCTGTTGACGAGTGCCAGCCCGTGTTGAATGCATATTACACCCAACTTAGGTAATTTGCCCAAAGTTTGGGTCGCTGTCCCATGAAGCATCGGAGGTATGTTTCAAGGCTCTTATTCACTATTTCAGTCTGGCCATCGGACTGAGGGTGATAGGCTATGGACATTTGCAGCTTGGAGGCCTACAGATGGAAGTATTCTTTCAAAAAGAGCTGAGAAATAGAGTCTCGATCACTTACAATCAATTGAGGCATTCCATGGAGTCTTCCCACACTATCGTGGAATGGCTTCGCAACCACCTTTGTGGTGAAGGGGTGGGCCACAGCTATAAAGTAAGCATGTTTAGACAAACGATCCACCACCACTAATATGGCTGATGTCCACAGGATTTTGGTAAACCTTCTACAAAATCCATCGAAATGTCTTCCCAAATCCGATCTAGGATGGGTAATGGCTGCAATAGACCTGCTGGCTTTCGACCTTCATACTTATTCCTTTGGCAGGCGTCACATTTTTTGATATATTCAGTGATCAACCTCTTAATTCCTGGCCAGTAAAAGGAAAACCGCAGTCTTCAGTATGTTCTTTCCACTCCCTCGTGGCCTACTGTTCTGGAGTTATGAAAATGCTCCAATAACAGCCTCAAATGCCCAAGATGTTCTTCTCCTGCACTAGAAACAAGGATATCATAAAAGAGAACAAAGACAAATCGATGGAGAAATGGCCTAAACACCTCATTCATCAATGACTGAAAGCTGGCTGGTGCGTTCGTCAAGCCAAACGGCATGACTTTGAATTCATCAGCCCATCGTGAATATGCAATGCCGTTTTAGGCACATCTACTGGGGTCACTCTGATTTGGTGATACCCTGTCCGGAGGTCCAACTTAAAAAATAGCAGAACCATGCAATTCATCCAAAAGGTCCCCAAGTATGGGAATTGGATAGCGGCTCATCACCGTTATCGCGTTCAGTGCACAGTGATCCACGCAGAATCTCCAACTCCCATCTTTCTTCTTGACAAGTAGCGCTGATGAGGCAAAAGGACTACGGCTTGGTTGGATAATGCCTTCAGCCAACATCTCGCCACCATCCTTTCCAAGGCCTCTTTGAAAATGGCTGTACCTATAGGGGTGTAGACTAACGGGCTTTGCTCCCGGTTGCAACTCAAAGTTATAGTCACAGCCCCTTATAGGTGGCAAACCTCGTGGCGCTTCAAAAAGTCTGTTGAAGTCTTTTAACAACTCAGCCATTTTGCCCTGATCCATCCCTCCCGGTGCATGCTACTTTGTTTCTGCACTTGCAGAATTTTGTTTACCTGCTACCAGCAGTAGAAGTGCCGCCTTCCCCTTCATTAATTTAGCAGCAGGTTACTCTCCACTTGGGTTCTTAGGTGCAACCGCCTGTGTGTGCCTAGCGCCTCCCATTCGACTAAAATTCATTTGCAAGCCCACAAAGTCCCACACGGCCTCTCCAAGGCTGTGCAACCACTGGATTCCCAACAAGGGGCCTGTGCGCACCATCACTAGTGTGAAGAATCCCACCAAAAATTTGTGGCCATGAATCTCTAACGTCTCATGGAAGCATCAACCCTTGCACTTGAGCGTGCTTCCGTCTCCCACCACGACGTCAAATGCAGGCTGCTGCTTCATTGTTTTCTTCCTCTATTGTTGTGACCTCCTCGTTGTTCGGTGTTTGTCCCTCTTCATCAACCAAGTACATATGCAGCTTTCTGCAAGTGTGGCGAGCGACCATGACTGGTTGCAATGGAAGCAGATCCCTTTATGTTGTTTCTCTTTAATCTGCTTGGGTGTCAATCTCTTGATTACCTGCTTAGGCATAGTACTTGGCTTCGCACTGAACGTCGGTGGAGATGCCGCTTCTAACCGCAGTCCTACTGACTTAATCTGTTTATCTATGTTCCCAAACCTGCTGAATGCATAGAACCTTCAGTGTTTTTCTCCAACCATCTAGACGACCTCAAAGCAGTCGAGAAGCGTGCGAGGCTTATTCGCCTGCACCTCAATTTGGAGTTTGTCCTTCAGTTCCCCTATGAAGGCTCCAACTAACACTTCGACTGGCCATCCTCTGACCATATTGCGGGGCTCCTCAAAAACCTCCAGATAGTCAACAACTGATCTTTTTTGGTTAATCTTTGACAACTCGACATTATAGTCGACAAATGCTGAGGGTCCAAAGCGAGACGTCATGGCGTTGATGAGTTCTTCCAAGCCCCACTTGCCCTATTGCGACCAAAGCCATATATACCAGTGAATGGCTGCATGACCGACACTCTGCTCTCCAGTAATTCTGTCGCATTCAAAAAGTTGTTCTGCTTTGAAGATCCAGCTCAAGGGACCTTCCCCTGCAAAATGCAGAAAGTCCATGCGAGCCTGCTTCCAAGGTCCCCTGTTACCGCTTGAAAATTATAAATTTGATGCAACCCCCGACGACGATGGCGGAGGAGGGGGAGGAGGAGGAGGAGAAGAGGGATGAGATTGGAGTTGGTGGAACTCACCATTGACCATCTCAGTTCGATCAGTGTTGGGTGAGTGCGTGCCCCTTCCTTCATGCAACATATCCGTCAATAGCATCGCCAGGGTCTGCTGGTCTGCCATGAACGCCTGCATCTTACCTTTTGCCTCTTGCCTCTTGGTTCTGGCACTAGACCGCCTGCAACCTCTGGTTCATCAAGGCCATCATCTCCTCCATGGACTTCCTGTGTGCTTCCATAGCAGCCATTACATCCTTCAAAGTCACCTTATTAGGGTTTGCCATTGGCTCTGATACCAATGTTAGCCCTTCAACTCTCATGAAAGCCCAAGCTCCACCTTAAGTCGATACTTCATTCATGATTAGGGTTAACTCCCCTTAAGACATTATATTCTCTGTTCTAGATTGTGGGGTGGGTGGACACTTACCTTCCATCCGACCCAGTATCCTAACAAGCACAACTGTCTCCGTGCAGGGAAGACTATGCCTCTACCGACCAGCCTCTATGGACCCTAATAGACTGACTCAGACCCATTAATCAAATGCCTAACACCACCATGCACAAGGGTGGGGGAACAAAGTGAAGATGCAAAAGAACCATTGCTGCTAAACGTGCCTCATGCCTCGACGTGTTACAATGGCCACCACATTTGCACATCACATGTTGTATACAAGAATCAACCAATGCAGGCAACACCAAGCAAAATTGGCCTCAGATCATACAAGAACATGTTCTCATGTAAATAATCGACCAATGTAGGCAATACTTCAATATCATCATCGGCCAGGATGAAACAAATAAATAATAACATTAGAAGTTAGAGACACAACAGCTGGTGGCCATGCACGTAAAACATTTAGTAGTACACAACTAAACGGTGTCATGTGTATATATGTTCTCCATGTATGCTATATCCAATAGATAATCTTATGGATACAGGCTAGCTGAACCTCATTATTATGCTATAACGGCCTTCCTAGTTGCATTGATTATTAAACTGTAGTTCTGTAGACAAAAACCAACCATTATAGCAACCATAATATGCAATAGTTGCCTAAGATCATATAGGAATAATGTTATCATGAAAATATTAAACAATATAGGTGACACTATAATATCATCATTGGCCACATCAAAATAAATAAATAATGATAATAAAACTTGCTATACTGAAAGAGAACAAAGCAGATCATGCATATGTAACTATAAAGTACTACATACATCACTGACATCTGTTAGGCTCATGAATATGTATATATGTAACCTGACAGGCTGACAGATAGATAGCCTCAAGAAACTGATAGGAGGGGCAAAAGAGTGGGTGTAGAAGAAAAGTTGTAAAAGGCATATCATATCACGTATCTGTCAACCCAACCTATACGCTTTACCGTAATGTATCGTAATATATCGTAAATATATGATAAAATTATCTTTTATTCTATGTCACATAGGTACGGGTACGGGTGCTGGTGCGGGTACTGACCATTTTCAAAAAACTTAGGTACGGGGGTACGGCCTTATATATATATAAACAATAAGAAATACTTAAAAATATGTATCAAAATTAAGAATATACATCCACATAAACAAATAAATAACATAGAAAATAATATCAACGGCTCTTGCAGCAGTGTGTTTAAGAAACCTATGAAAAACTTTAAACATATGGACAACCAAGCAGCCCCCTAGTTAAATATGAACATCAATCGAATTTTCACATCCAAAAATAGAATAAGAAGTAAGGTAAAAAAAGTAAAATTTTGGAAAATCTCTGCAATTTTTAAAAATATATATTCAAAAAAATCACATGCCACACCTTGAAAAACACACAGAATTTGAAGTTCATTCTAGAATTAGGCGTAAAGCTTGCTGCTCCTCTGTTAAATAGTTAAAAGATAGGACCAGGTGGGAGTGAAGAGAAATCTACAAAGAAGATTTAAAAATGAAAAGCTAGAAAAAATAAAACCTACCGCTGGTGGTTTCTTCACAAGTTCACTAAAGAGCAGAAACACCCAATCCCTATCGAGGTGGGAAAAGAAGGCTTGGAAACCCTCATCCTCTTTTCCCTTTTCCATTTTTACAATTATAAAAAGAAGAAAGAGTTCAAAGCTGCCCTTTTAAAACTTTTCCTTTACAAAGGCTACCCATTTTAAAAAGTAAATGGAGCATGTGCAGGTTAAAGTTTTAAAAATTTTCAAAAAATGCCAAAAACACCCCTGTTGGAGCGCAGGTTTAAACAACAACAACAAGAAAAGTGATAAAATCACGTTTTTATCGCGATAAAAACACAATATACATCTTTTTGCGATATTTTGAAAATATCACAGTACTTTGCAATTTTTCTTGTTTTTATCCTAAATATCACGATATGTTCGAATATATCGCGATATTTGTGGCTATCATTAATATCATGATTATCATCAATCAATACTATAATCATCATCTTCTTTATTGATAGTTGTGTTCTCAAATCAAAAATTTATCCATCAAATCTGCAATTTCTCTCAAAAACCACCGAACACTCCCCCTCAAAAAGTTCCTCAAAGTGTTTGGAATGAGGGGGCTGCAAGTTTTAAAACAAAACTTGAAACAAAAGGGCATCACATAGCCCCGTGTCGTACGATATGGGGAGTATCGGTTGTATCTTAAAACATGGTATTTGTACCGTATGATACAGCCAATACACTTAAAAAAAGTATATTGATGATGTACCATATAGGTCTCTTTGATCCAGTGTCAAAAAATGGTGCAATTCTTGAGAAACGCAGAAAGCAAAAATGAAACGCCAAAAAAAGGGAGAAAGATGTGTTTTTTTTTTAAAAAAAGGCAAAAACAGAAAAAAAGCAAAACATGTTTTTTTCGCTGTCTTTTTTAAAGTGTGATTTTTTTTGGGGCGATGGCATGAATTGTAATTTTCGAAAATTGTAAATGGTAGATTTGGAAAAAGTTCAATAAAACAAAAAGTTAAAAACACTTATCAACAAAAGGGGAAAACAAATAGACAAAAGTTTTAGGGTTTACAATTTTTGGAATTGGAGAAACTCAAAACCATCCAGATTTCTGACTTCCGCTGAGTTTCCGACCCTACAAACTCACTGGCCAAACCTTCAAGGTCGAACAGCAACACAGCAATCATGTATGCCTCTTCTGTCACCGGGGAGACCAACCCTAGGTGACTTCCGGCGAACGTCATTTACAACAGACGCGTTTTCTGGCATCCAGCAAACATCTGACGGTCTAACCTCACTCTGCACAGTGGTCAGGTAGGGTTTGCAACTTGGCATTGAATTTTTCAGTTCTACTTTGTTTGTGCCTTCGATTTTTTATGTAAATGTGTTTTGCTTTGGTTTTTCTTTTGATTTATCAATTGATTTGTTAATAGTTAGTAGGTTTAGTACTTACTAACTTAGTAGGTTCTGTAATTCTGTTCATTTCTCATTTCTTACTTTGTTTCTGTTGAATCCTATTTTTTAGTTTGATTCTGCATAAGGGGTTAATATTTTGTGCATATATATGCAGACATGTGTATCTTTGGTTTTTTTTTCAGTTTATAACTTAGTACTTAATAATTAAGTACTTAATAGTTAATACGTTAGATTACTTCTGATTCTTTTAACAATTTGATTCACTGATTGTTTCATTCATTTTATTTTTCTAATTTTTAGGATTTTTTAAGTTTTTTTTAAGTTCCAAAAAATTCACCATATTTTTCCCCTTTTTTCCAAGCTCGTCGTATTATACCCGAGAAAAACCTCACCGTTTAAAACACCAAAATGCTATTTGTGACTATGCTAGTTTGATTTATATCATTCGTATTGTATAATACAGGTCTGTATCATACAATATGGATAACAATGAGTAGAAATGTACATATTGTATAGAATAAAATATGGGCCTATGTAAAGAATCAAGAAAGCTAAAAAGCACAGCATTTGTAAAATACAACCTTTATACGAGGTCCTACACAATACTTCTCATATGGAGGAACCACTCTAACAAACAATCCATAGTATCTAGTATTCAAGGAATATATAAATGCCTAAAGAACTTCTAACTTCTATTATGCAACAATTTCATATATTCCCACACAACCACCCTATTCAAATAATCAGGGTTTCTTAAAATTTTCATAGTTGGAAAAAATGACTGTAAATCACCTATTTAGAACTGTTTAATATACATACATATAGTGAAAAAGAATCACGGAAATATAATTGATTTAGAAGAAAGTTCTGGAGATCACATGGAACAACCTTGAAAACAAAGGACAATACAATTGAGAACAATTTAACTTTACAACTAATTAAACTACTATGCCTACCTGTATGATTTTAAGATCTCAATTCAAGAATACTAATACTGGCAATAATGAGATTTCGCCAGCATGTTTGAGCAACTTTCAACTATACAGATTATCCTAGATTGAGTATGACTATAGATCGTATGTTCTTGCGTTGTAATTGAACAGACTTCAAATTTTTGAAAAAAAAAATTAACTAGGAACAAGTGTAGAACTATTTTAAGCTTTTCACCTAGGTCACATGGGTATGGGTATAATTCCGGTACGGACACGGACACACTTACTTTAAAAAATGCAGGTAAGGTGATACAACATAATATATATATATATAGTATATATGCAAAATGGCACAAAAAACAAAAGAAACCAACATTTAAATAAACAAGTGAAATAAATAAAAGCATTATGTGTTAATGAACAATAACTCTAAAAAACAGAATGAAAAGTGAGTTAGAAAAAATTAAATCAAGTAAAATTAAGTAGTTTGCAATTTGGATCAGCTTTGAGCTAAAAAATACCCAAGTGTGTCCAAGTACCTATGTGACATAGCTTTCCACATTAAAACTTTTAAAAAATTAGATATAAGAAAACCTAAAGTGGCACCAGCAGTAGAAAGGAAAATATGCAAAAGAGTGTTCTATTATTTGCACGTAAGAAATGCTCAAGGGATTTGGATGGGTTATGAGACCCAATCAAGCCAATATTTACATGAATCATGCTGGAACCTTTCATTTGAAAAAACATCTATTGCTACTTAGAATATGGTCTTGTCGTGCCTAGAATTGTGGCATGGTATTATTCACCCCACATGGATAGAAACATGTAATTCTCCTTCACTCAAGCTTCTGAGATGAAACACCAAGATGAACTGACAATAAATTCCCCCAAGGCCTTGAACAAAGTGAGATGTTGTCCATGGCAAAGAAAGGATATGGATTTTACCAAAATACGTTTTCAGCTACTTAAATTTTTTAATGTACAAGATAGGACATAATGTTATATATACTAAGTTATACAAAAGATTCATAAATGAGCCAATTATAGCAAGGCTGATAGTAAACTTGTTTATGAATATGAATGGGCTTATCTCCAAATTAATGTCTTCAACTGGATCAAAAACAAGCTTTCAGCAAACTGATCCAAGCAAAGCAATGAGCGGCTGTATTTTTGACAGCCTTATTCCCTGGGTGCTAAAGAAAAAAAAAATATCGTTCAGGGCCTGAAGTTGTAAATAACCAAATTCCAGAGGCTATAGAATGGAAATGAACTTTCTATAATCCATTTTGTACTTCTGACACAACTTTATCCACCATTCTCAGCAAAGCTACTACCAAACTCCAGTAGCACACTCAACAAAATAGCTAGAACAAACTAGAAGTAATGGGAAAAAGCATGCCCCTGCGGTTCACAATATAATGAACAAAAAAATAAGGCAAAAAGAAAAGGAGAGAAGCAAAGCAGTCAGAAGCACAAACGATCTCAAAGATCAACCCAAAAGCACCCCTGAACGAAATCAGCACGAGGTAACAGGAGCAAGAAATAGCATAAAGATTTCTTGTAACGTACACGATCAAACGGAACAAGTAGCAGCCAAACTTCTCTTCCTTCTCGATGCAATCCCACCAAAAAAATCTGCAACTCAATAACTCCAGAATCAGAGAGAGAGAGAGAGAGAGAGAGAGAGAGAGAGAGAGAGAGAGAGAGGGTTGTTGGGAGTAAAGGTCAAAACAACAAAAAAAAAAGGGAAAAGTCGCGAATTAAGAAATTGAATTGAGAAAAGCAATATCTTCATCGAGATAAATTCAAGGAAAACTTGCAACATCCTCAAGGGAGAGATACCCAGAAACTGAAGTAACAAAACAAAACCATATGCCAATTGTGTGGAATCATGCCACACGGAGAGAGAGAGAGAGAGAGAGAGAGAGAGAGAGAGAGAGAGAGAGAGAGAGAAAGAGACAGAGAGAGAGAGAGAGTATACAGCCAGTGATTAGGAGGATGAATTTGGAAGGCGGTCGGGAAAGAAAAGAAGACGTCGATGATGATGGTAGTGGCGGTGCTGGTGCTGGTGATATCTCTTCCTTCACCGTTGAAACCCTGCCTCCTAGCAACGACGGCCGCCAGAGACCCTTCCTCATCCTACTCGAGCCTTTCCCTCTCCCTCTCCTCCTCCTCCTCCTCCTCCTCCTTCTTTCCCTGAGCTGCCTCTTCTGCTCCTCCCCATTCTCTGCTCTTCACCTCCCCGCAGCTACTTTCTTCTCCTTCTTCTTCCTCCTGCCTCCCTCAAAGAAACCAAAAGCCCCCAAAAGCCCCAAAAAACTTGTTGAATCCCTAATTCCCTATAACGAACAGCCGCCCTTTTCCCAGATGCCCCTCTGCTTCCTCCCTTTCTCTGCCTCTCTCGCCCTCTCTATGGCTTCGAAAGCCAGCAGGTAGGGTTGAAAAACGAGACCGGCTCCGCTGGACCTCAATCGGGTACGGATTTGATAATACACCCTTTTCGTGGTGGGTTATTATTAAATTTCATCTCAATCGTCGTTCGCTATTTCTTTTATTTTTTAGAAAGTTCCCTCTGGGGTTTATCTTCCACTCGTAATTCTGAAAAGTTCCTCACATTTTTCAAATTCTTTTATTGGTCATTATACCTCCGAGAAGGTTGTATGTTACCTCATAAAGGAAGCCCCGCCCCTTCGTTCCCTCGACACACACCTCCAAGGGCTATTTTACTTTAATGCACACACTTAATCAAGCTTAGGCGATGATTAAACCACTAATTTGTGTTATTAAACCTGGTTTAAGAAATGGCTAACCATATGCTTGAATAAACTCTCTTTAAATTAGGCAGGCATTATATTTGAAACATGCATATTTGGAGCATTGTTTTACTCACTATAATTTTTTATTAAAGACTAATTAAGTCTACTGAATCTGAAAGTTATAACTTTGGGGTTGGAGCAGTCTAGATTTGCTTAAAATCTAATTAAGATATCTTGTTGCTTAATTGCATTGATGGTTTTCCAAAATGATTTTACCAAATCAAATGTTTTCTTAAAATATATTGGGAAAACTTTGAAAGATCTGCTTGATTAGAAGGACCATAGATGGTCACTTTAAACCATGTTTAAACCTAAAATCAACCTTGTCCAAACCAGGCTCACTCTTGGAAAATAGGGCTCCTAATCATTTTAAAGTATGGCCCTTTCGAGGGCGTTTGGATTGAGTAACATGATGTTTCAAGGACACAATGTTCTCAGAAAAATGTAACATCACCAAACACCGGACAGAAAAACCTGAAGGACGCATAGTTCTCCTGCCATTGAACAACGTATCTTTGCGTTCTTAAATGTGAAATGGCAACCCCCACGGGACACAAGGCGTTCCATTTTGTCGAACTGCTCTCGCTCGAATCCCTCACACTGAAAAGTGAAAACGCTTATCATCTTTCTCGCCGTCTCAATTTCCTACCCATTCGCCGTCTCACTCTCCTGTTGTGCAGGTAATCCTCTCTCTCTCTCTCTCTCTCTCTCTCTCTCTCTGTGTGTGTTGCTGGTGATCGGCTGACTTTGCTTTCCCTCTCTCTTCCGCCATAACACAAACCAGCTCACTCGATAGAGCTGCCTGAGTTGCAACAGGAAACATTGTCAACTCGTTGCAAGGGCTCAAAAACAATCAGGTAAGGGGCTTCGATTTCTGAAAGAAGGTCATTCAACAACTCTCTCTCTCTCGTCCTAGCAGTGGAGAGTGTCTTTCTCCTTGTGGTAATCTCTTGCTCTTTTTCTCTATTGGATGACAACCGTGTTTTTGGGCGCTCAAACGACAAATCATGGATCATCTGCTGATCCTCCTCTTCCATCTTTTGCTCTATTGTTATTTTGCTTTCCTGATTAGTGATCTTCGAGACCCATTTTGCCTATTTTTTTGTGATTGGTTTGGCGCTTGATTTTTGGTTGCTTGTTTTGACTGCCTGTTTTCTGCCTTAATTTGTTAACGTTGTTCTTTTCTTTCAAGTATTATCGTTCTTTTCTTGTAAGTATTATCATGGACACTCCGGGTAGCTGCATTCGTATGCTTCACTTTGCAACCGTCCCTGCGACCTGTTTGTCTTCGGCAATGTTCGCCGGATTTTCTAAATCGACAATGACGGCCTGCTCATGATCACCGCCGTCGTCAACGGGTTTCAGATGATTTTTAAAAAAAAAATCTAAAATGTCCTTCTAGTCTGCAGAACATCACTTTGCAATTCTTTGTTTTTTCAACCATGATTCTGCTCTCTGAATTTCCTCCAAACACAAGGTGTTGAGATCTCAGAATCACATTGTATGGCAGTTTAGTCCAGACTAGGATTCGGTTGAGGGATTCCAATACTTAGTTTAGATATTTCACATATTTCATCCCCTGCAAGCGACAACTTAATTGATTTCATGCATTATCATGTGCATATTGTGTATCTTCTCTGCTGAATACAGAAATATTTGCCTATGTTGCCACCTTTGAACATTTATGTGTGTATACTGTATATCCTTTGACTACTTCTAGGATCATTGTTTCCAAAAACTGGAGGAGGTATGATCTGTGCATGTACCCCTTGGCCCTTACACATTTGGATAGTGGTAACCTTTAAATTTTCTCCTGTCATATTCATTTACACTTCTTATGCTTTACAAAAAAATCATATGCCATTTATGGGTAACTGAATTGTGTTTGTATTACAATCTTCTGCAAGGTTGACTACACGGCTGTTTTTGTTTTTCGGGTATTGATGTTCGTCGACAATGGTATGGCTGCTAGAACGGGTTTGTAGGTATCTTCTTCCTGAGTTCTTATTGCAAGTTAACTGAAGGTTATATCATTGAGGTCATATCAGGTTTTCCGATTGCCCTTGATTTTTCTTTAGCACCTCAATTCTGAAACACATGTATGTACTGTGAATTTCCAAGAGCCTTCTTCCTTTGGTACTTGGGAAGGCTTGTCAGTCATTGGCGCGCGTGTTAAGGCCTCCTGCAAGCTCTCTGAAACTTATGGGTTTTCTACTCTTTGCAGGGCTCCTCCTCTTCCTCCACCCCTTTCTCTCTCCTTTCTCCGAATCCTTTATTTGGATCTATTCTGTAAGCTAGGGAGAGGCAAGGGGTCTCAAACAGTGAAACTCGGAGTCTAAGATCTGCTCTGCTGTCTGAGCCTGTTTAGATGATGTAGAAAATAAATTCATCAAGGAGCTATTTATTTATTTACTGCTCTCCAGTTTTCTCATTCTTTAAAGTAAAGAAGCAAAATGTATATATATATATATATATATATATATATATATATATATATATATATATATATATATATATATATATAATATATCAGCTTAGAGAAAAATGCACCTTCTTATCCTAGAAGAATTGGTGGGATAAATATTACACATCAAGGAAGAAAGGAAATGAAAGGGTAATAGATTCTTTTTTTCACCCGACTAAAAGCATGAGCTGTGATGGCTTTTTCTATAGGTGTCATGTTTTATCTCAACAATGCATGCATGATAATTATGTAATCTTTTCTTGCTTCCTTCCTTTGTTCACCAGTTGATAATCATCATCAGAAACTGCCCATTAAGCACTGACAAGTATAATAGAACAATTTTGAATAATACTTGGATCAAAACCCTAAACTTGGGCGCACATTGCAGGAGTTAATGGTCTTGAAATGTGCATGCCATCTAAATTATGTACAGTGAATTTCCACTTGTTTTTACTCCAAAGGCTATTGATAAATGTCTGTCACATGGTTGCTGTATGTGAAAAGGTGATAAGACTGCAACAGACACACACATATATGTAGCAGCCTTCTGTCCTTTCGTGCTGATGCCAAATACCACCATCTTCATTGTGCCTTCCTTCGTTCCCACCTAAACTTCGATAAGAAAAGCAGAGTCTAACCCACCAAACAAATTACAATGTTTGTAAAGAGACTTTTTAGCAGAATAACACTTTCCTTTTGCCAAACTTCAATTTATTTTTTGCATTTTTCTTGAGTGCATTATAATGGTCTATGTTTAGTAGCATAATATGATTACAGTAACCAGAAGATAGAAGCATATATATGTTAATTAGTAATATTATATTTTTTTTCTTTGTTTTGGTCGTGCGGGTGAGATCAACTCCTTACACTAGACTATGCAGCACCAAGAAGATCTTGACAGTAAACAGGTAGTTCCGTGGACCAACCATACATGCCAATAAAGGACACATAGTGATCATGAAAACCTACAACAAAGCGCAGTATAATATCACCCTTCATTGGTACATCTCCATATTTTCTTTCCCATACATCTGTTGAAGTTTTTCAATTTACCATGCAACACTTGAGTTCTTCTTCTTCTTATTATTGTTGTTGTTGTTGCTTTGGCTTTTTGTTTGTGCTAGTTTTTGCTTAAGAAGATTGATGTGATCTTTAACATGCTCCTGCACAGATGCAACTCCTCCCAATATCACCACCAGAAATCGTGAAACTGATTTTTCTAGCTTATTAGAAACATTGTCAAAGCCATTAATGATATACTTGTGCTCATTGATCAACCTCCCAAGTGCTGAATAAAATTGAAGCTTAACAGAGGATGCTACTAATTAAGGTGCCTCTAGTTGAACCCCCAAATGCAGAGAAATATGTTATTAGACTCCAAGCTGCAGGTAGAAAACAAGCCTGTAAAGAATAATTAACATTTATTTTCATAGCATGGTAACAGCTCAGTCTTCTCCCACATTAGGCTCGAGTTTCTAGTTTGGTGGATCCCAACCTGTCTCTTACTAGCTTCTAGGTTCTATTTACGTCATATGCATATCTTATAATAGATAATGTCATGAATGCATTCTTTATATATTATTTTATTTGTGGTTACTTGTATGTTCATTTTATTGATGATGGTAACTTGTTTTGTTTGTGGTAATAGTAATACACTTATTTTTCTAATACAGTCATTGTTAAATTTATAGTGATGGGAGATAGCGAAAGTACAATTGAAAAAGACAAAAGACAGATTAGTGTGGGATGATGAGCAAGAACATTTTTCATTTGATTGCTTATTAGAACAATCTGGTATTCCTGGTATGAAAATTAATGGAGGGTTAAGAGATGCAGCCATAAAGGAAGTTGAGATATCGATGATAAGAAAATATGGTGAAGAATATACGATAAAGAAAATAAAAAAACAAATTAAAGTGTGCTAGACCAAATACAACTGTTATGACTTATGGGTGAAATTCTAAATGTTAGTGGATTTGGATGGAATGCAGACAATAAGATGGTCTTGGCTCACAAGAATGTGTGGGATGAGTATGTGAAAAGATATCCTGATAGAAAGAAGTACAAAAGGTCATCTACATGAAAATTTTATAAGCATGCAGTAGAAATATAGGGTAAATCTACTGCTATGGGTAATCATTGAAATGCATATTCAAATATTCGAATACCATCAACAGAAGTCTCACCTGTTACTCCATTAGATGAGGAAGTATCTCAAACAAATAATTTTGATGATCCCATGAGTAACTTATTAGGCGACCAAGCTTCATTATCAAGAGGAACATGTAGAAAGAAAAAGTCATCCGGGGATGCTTCCATATGTGATGTGATTAAGTAGTCTAACTGAACAAGTACAGGCTTTTAATGACACTACTCCATATCATTGATAAACAAGCTAGTGACATTGCACGAGAGTTATTCAAAAATGGTGAAATTGATTCATCTGCTTGTTTGAAAGCGATTGAATTTGTGTCAGATTCACAACATGCAACCACATTCCTTTGTGTTCCACCAAAGTTGAGGATTGAGTGGTTGCGTTGCAAAATTAGAGGATATTAGGTATGTTTACTTTTTCATTACACATGCTAAAGTTAATTTTGTTGGTTTGATATTTTATTTTTTTATTCCATATGATTTGTTTATGCATGTTTAGGTATAATTTCTATTAAGCATGTAGTAGTGAGTAATTGAGTTGATATTTTTATGTTAGTTCATTTTTTAGTATACTTGTTTATGTTAGTTGACTTAATGTGTTTTCTTCTCATATTCTGTGTATTAATTTATGTTACCATTAGCATGTTTTATGTAAGTTGACTTTATGGTAAATTTTTTGTCTCTTTGTTAAGTGTATGATCATTTATTATTGATTTCTCATATGTAATACCAGATATAAGAACTCTTGTGCAAGAAAAAATTATTTTTCATGTGGCAATAGTTCTTGTACTTATTTGTATGAAGCAATTACGACATAGGGTCATGGTCCATCATAGGAGAAAAGCTAGTTAACGATTTATCTATGATTGTATTATGGTTGTGTGAGATACCTATATAAGATTGTGTGAGATATTTTGAGTTAGAGGATTACTAAATGATTCGTGTCATATATCAATTGGAGAACAAGTTGCTATGTTTTTACTATGGGGCATGATTCACGAAATCGAAGAATTCAGTATGATTTTCAACATTCAGGAGAAACAATCAACGGATGCTTTAATTTAGTTTTACAAAAATTACTTTTCATTGGTCATGAATATATGGGCGACATGATGAAGACATACATCCAAAGATTAAACGAGAACCACGTTTTTGCCCATATTTTAATGTATTTAAACCTGCAAAGTTTAATTTGTTAAATAATGTCTTTTTATATGATTAATGTTTTCTAATGATAAGATTGCTTGGGAGCAGTAGATGGGACCCATATTCCTGCATATGTCAGAAGAGAGAATCAATGTCGTTGGAGAAACAGAAAAGGTTTTCTACCTTAGTCACATGGGTACGGCTAGGAGGGCCCCGTACCCTGCTGGTACGGGTACGGTACGGGTACGGGTACGGGTACGGGGTTGGGTACGGCGGGAAAATAAAAAAAATCAAAAAAATTCAAAAAAATCTAAAAAAAATCAGAAAAAATCAGGAAAAATCAGAAAAAATCAGAAAAAACTAGTAAAAATCAGAAACATTCAAGAAAAATGTATTTAAAGGAACACCCTTAGCATTTTGTTATTGTTTAAATTTTTTTGATATATATATATGTATGTATGTCCGTGTGTACGGCCGTACCCCCGTACCCACGTTTTTTGAAAATGGCCGTACCCGTACCAATACCGGTACCCGTACCCGCACCCGTACCCGTACCTATGTGACATAGTTTTCTACAGAATGTCTTTGCTGTTGTAGGCTTCGAGATGCGCTTCCATTATGTCCTTGTTGGTTGGGAAGGAAGCGCAACAGATGCAAAGTGTTACATAGTGCATTGGATGATGAACATAATCCTTTACAAGTATCTCAGGGTGAGGTTTGAATCTTAAATAAGTTATGTGATTTATAATTTGTCATTTATAACAACTAGAGATACTTTTTTGTTTTTGTAAGAAAATATTATCTTGCTTATGTTAGATATGTTAATATTGTGGGTTTTTTGACTCATTATCATTGATATTGGTATCATTTATTTGAATACAATATATTTTGTGGATGACCAATTCAAAATAAATATGAATTATTCAGCCATAGACATTCATCTCCGCGTACTACAGTAGAACGAATATTTGCTTTGTTGAAGGGAAGATTCCCAATTCTTAAAAACCATGTGCAATATCCAATTGACACAATAATAGAAAACAATCAAAATGCACTACAATTTAAAAAACTTATTGACAATCGATTCACACAATTTGAGAATAGTGATGAAAGTCTACTACAAACACAAGCTCAGGAAGTAATAATGTGCTTAGGGATGCAATAACAAATGATATGTGGAACGATTGGTGCAGTAGTAAGTAATTTGGAGGTTTTACAATTATTTCTTATTGTTGACAATGTGTATGGTGATTGTGGTTTTGTTTATAAATTGTTATTGAATTTTTTGTTAGTATATTATAGTGAAATAGCAATTTATTCCGATGTTTGTTTGTTGTCAATGTTAAGCTTACTTTTGTATGTTTTTTCTTTATTAGTTTATATTGTATTAGCACTAGTATTCACATAAATTGTTGTTAAAATGCAAATACCAAAGTGAACATGCAATAGACGGGCATCATTTTATGGTTGCTGGTGGCTGCTTTGATTACATACGAATTGTCATCATTTTCAAGTCTTGAACTTCAGGCCCCGTTTGATTGCCCGGGTAAATTTACCCGGGCGGTTGAAATCGGTACGGGCGGGTGAAATTTCACCCGCCCGACGAAGGACCCATCAAACGCTCGGAAGTTTCACCGAAATTTTGTAACTTTGAGTGGTTGAAATTTCAACCGCTCAAAAGTCCGAGCTCGGAGCTCGGACTTTCGAGCGGTTGGAATTTCAACCGCTCGAGTATCTCCGCTTCTCACCCTGCCCGACACCCGACCCTCCGCAGCGTCTCACCGTGAACCCCTCTTTCTGACCCTCCGCTCCGCAGCTCCTCGTCTCTCCCCTTCTCACCGTCAACCCGTCCGCAGAGAGAGACCCTCCGCAGCTCCTCTTCTCTCCTCGCATCTCCGCTCCGCCATCGCCGAGCCGCTCCTCCGTCGGTATTCTTTCTTCCCTTTCTCCCTTTCTCTCTTGCCCTAGACATTTTGGGCATTTTTCTCATTATTCGTCGGTATCGCAGGGATCTCATTTTGGGCGATTTCCTATTTCTGTCTTTCCCTTTCTCTCTTGTTGCATCACGATCGCTCTCTCTCTCTGTTGCTCGTTTTTTTGTTGTTCACGCGACAAGGGCAGGAAGCAGAGCACCTCCGCCTTAGAGCAGCTTCCCTGCGCAGCACCGACAACCAGGTCCTCCTCCCCTCTCTCTCTTTCTTCTGCTGTTGTTCCATTCTCATTCTCCCTGATCCTTGCTTTCCTTTTTCGTGTTTGTTTCTGCCGCAGTGATTACGCAATGTCGTTTTCGGTTTTTGTTTTGGGCATGGCTTTTGAAAAATGTAGTTTTGGGCATGGCAAAAAAAGGAATAGTTTTGCTAGTTATACTGAATGATTATGTATCTTCTGGCTCTTCTTTCTCTATGAGTTCGAGTTGTTGAACAAGTTGTGAAGGGATCAGAAGATGGTTGAATATTTACAGAGCTCTGTTTTTTTCCTTTTTCCTATTTGTTTCTCTTGTTTCAAAGCCTCAGTTACNGCAGTTGACTGGTTTCTTCGCAAATGCATTAACTTCTTAACTTGTGCTTACCAATTAGATTGACAATTGAATGTTCTTGTGTTTTTCTCTGTAAAAGCTTGGAGCTAAAACAGACTCATCAAGCTCTGCCTTTCTTCTGTCCTGTGGAAAGGTAGAAACCCTGCTTACTCTTTGGCTGTACAGGTTAAATGACGATGCAGTATGATTTGCTGCCATGTGGTTGAATGAGGTGTATAGGCATCTGATTTGGGCGTTTTTTGAGCATAAGTTGGGCGTTTAATACATTTTCTTGTCATGTTTTCGATTTGCTTGAAAATTTGTTATTTAGTTTTCAATTTTTGGTTTCGATCTGTTGAATTTAACTGCATTCAAATATAGGTTGTTTTCCATTAATGCTTTACTGTTGGCAGGAGTTACTACAAATGCACCAATGCTGGATGCCCTGTTAGGAAGCACGTCGAGAGAGCCTCGCATGACCCAAAGTCTGTTATTACAACATATGAGGGAAAAAAAACATAATCCTGATGTACCCACTTCCAGTTCCACCAACCGTGAAACATCTGCACCAATGCCAGTGCAGAACCTCAGTCCTCTGAATACCAATATGCAGGTGTCTCTGAATCCTGTTATGCTAATGCCACCTAATCAAATTGAGGTTAACAGGGCATTGCCTTATTCTAGAGGACCTGATGTAGTTAGTCTGGATCTGGGTGTGGGGATCAGTCAAGCTGCTGAAAACTGTTCCCTTCACAAGCAGAATCAAGCACAAGCGGACAGCATGTTGAGACAGGTCCATGGTGGCAATGCTCCCAGTTCAGGGATCAACTGTCCAGTTCAATCTGCTGGGATTTTACCTTTTTATGGGAATGGAATTATGGGCAACCGACCTGATCATTACAGAGTCAAAGAAGAAGATGGCCAAAATTTCAACTTTGATGTGATGTCATCGTTGAACAATTTCCATCGTGGCACTGGGAGATTTATGTTGGGGTCCGAAGTGGATGCATCTCATGCTCAACAGTTCAGAAGATAACCCAATGTTGTCGTGGTTTCTTACTGAGGTGATCCCCACAGTCTCAGATTCTGCTAGAGTTCTTTCTTCCAGGGAAAATAAAGGCAAAAATGATGTATCTCTTGTTGTAATATAGCTTTCGCAGAAAGCTGTAGTTTTTTTTGTATCTCTTGTTGCAAAAATGATGTATCTCTTTAATAAAGCTGCTGAGAACTTAACTTCAAAAGCAACTGTGTTCGATCCTTCCCCTTTTTTCTTTCGTTAAATATCTCGGTCATATTTCAATGCGTCTTGAATGTTGGTAGGTCTTACATTTTTCTTCTCATCGTTGCACTGAAATTATTCGTCGTTGCACTGAAATTATTCAACCCAAGCAATTTTTTTTTGGATGTCATGAATGTTGGTAGGTCTTACATTTTTTACTGAAATCTGTTGTCGGTACCTTGTGCATCTTGGATGGTAGAGAATACACCCTCAACATTTAGTTCTTGTTGTTTTCTCGATGGTAGGGAATACACCCTAACCATTTTGTTGTTTTGGAAGATCATCTTCCAATTTCTTCTCACGTCAAATTTGGACAGGAGGAACACAAAAAAAAAAACAACATTTACCATGTTAGATTCTTTCTGTGCATCAAACATGGTTAAATTTACCATGTTAAATTCTTCATGTGCATCAAACATGGTTAAATTTACCACGGTAAATTCTTTCTATGCATCAAACAGGGCCTCAGATTGGAAGAGGGAGAAATTTCATCTTGTAAATTTTTCTAGAAAAATTTACCATGGTAAATTTACCGCGTTAAATTTCACCCGCCCATCAAACGGGCCCTCAGTGAAGAATATGAAAGTTTTCCTTTTAGTCATATAACTATCATGATATACATTCGGTTGTTTTTGGAAGCTTGTAT
Organism: Nymphaea thermarum; assembly: GCA_011799765.1. Lineage (NCBI taxonomy): Eukaryota > Viridiplantae > Streptophyta > Magnoliopsida > Nymphaeales > Nymphaeaceae > Nymphaea > Nymphaea thermarum. The sequence continues at coordinate 212,883 of JAANDH010000451.1, forward strand.
TTAAACATTTTCGTTTGTATCTAACAAATTGAAAGCTTGCTCTTCGATGATGTTTTTTGTTGTTTGTAATTGGATGATGTTTTTTTTTATAATATATGGATTTTGTCATTTATAGGAGGGAAAGAGGAAAAAAAAAAGGAAAAAACAAGAATGAGAAAAGACAAAGTAGGTTGCTTGTATTTGTGGAGATAGAAAGAGCGAGAAAGTGTTTTTTGTTATCTTAGATTTTTTTTTACATATTTTATTGTTTTTTTATTATATGTCGATTTTAAGTCTCTCATGTATAGAGAGAGAGAAAGAAAGAGAGTGAATATTTCTATTTGTTTGTACTTTTAATATGTATTTTGAAATATTTTCTTTTGTCATATGTGAATCTTTTATTGAGAAAAAAAAGTATTTTTATTAGTTATATATTTTTTGTTTGTTTTATCATGTATTTTAGAGAGAGATATAAAGATAGAAAAATTCAAAACGTATTAAGTTTGTCAGTCTAGCTATTTAAACAAACCACAGACAAGTTGAAAAAAATTGTCTTTATAAAGAAACGTTGGACAAAATTACAGCTTGTCTAGATGGACAAGAACTGTTTGTTCTTAGGACACTTGTTCTAAGGACAAATGTCTTAAGAGCAGTTGTCTTTGCAACCAAACGATATCTTACTGTTTTTAGGACTAGACCTATGATTGGGTTATCTTCAAGCTTTAGCTTTTTATCATTTTATAATGAGCAGCAACTCAGCTTAGTCTCACTTAAAATCAGACTTACTTGATAATCTTGGTCATTAGTGAGTTTGCTCAACTTTTTTTTGTCGGAACAAGGTAAACATTTTATATGATTTTATTTTTGTTGTCTTGTGAATGATGGATGGACGAGACAACATGCGGGGTGGGATTTTTCATTCATTTCATTAAAGCTGGGAATGATGTCCAGTTGGGTCGTCATGTGTAAGATGTACATGTTAAAGCATATATCCATGCATTCCGCCCACAGCCAGTTAATGCCTATACCTTTATGGAATCCTATCAAATTATGCATGGAGAGAAGACATAACAGAGCATGAATGGCAAACATATAGTTTGCTACATGAATACATACATCTAATCATTGTTATCGTCAAGATCTAAGTAAGTCAAATTGGAGTCGCTACTATGTCCAAGTCATACAAAGATTTGAGTCTCTTGCATGATTCAAGGTGAAAACACTAGAAAATTCAATCCCAATATGATTTTAAAGATTTTAAAGAAATCAGAATTTTCTAAAGGAAAGTTTCATCTTAAAGACCGAACATTCCCTGAGTGGATTTCAAATTCAGTTTCCAAATTCAGTTTCCAAAAGAAAACTCAAAATTCGATAGAATTACAAAATCATCAAATTTGTTTAGAATTTGTGCCTCTTAAAATCAATTTCAATTCAAAACTATTTCAATTGCTACCAATTCCTATCCTAGGATCAAAGCTAACGAAATCAAGTTTTCCAAAATGCCCAAATTCAACTATCAAAAAATTTTCATATCCAAGTTCAAGTCCCAATTCAAATCACCGAAATTGCTAGCATTCAAAGGAATTCCTAAATCAAAATTATTTTCAAATCTAAACTTTCAATTTCTACCAGTCCTAGGATCAAGTCAATTTTCAAAAAATGCTGAATTTCTGATTTCAACTATCTTGAATTCTGATTCCTAAAAGTTAAAGGAATTCCAAGAACTTTCAATTAAATCTGAAACTTTCGAACAATTTAGGCTCTCGAATATCAAAAAATCAAATTTCAAAATTTCAACTAAGTTCAAATGTACTTCAATCCAATTCTTGTACAATCATATTGGAAAATCATTGAATGACTTGTACGATCGAAAAACATTGGACCTTAGCTCGATTGTTAAAGACAACAAAAATGGTCGAACCTCGTCTTGACGGTTGGTCCCTTTTCCTTTAAATTCTTTCAAAAACAAATTTCAAAATTCAGTTGATTTGTGTGTCCTCTTCATTCTATCGCGCGAGAGGGTGCAAACAGATGATTCTCCCAGTGGGACTCATCACTGTTTGTCTAATTTCTCAAGCACAAGTTATTTCCTAAAGTGCTACACATCAATTACATAAAACCTTTCATGACCATACCTATAGGCATCATACATATTTTGTTCATCTAGGACCAATTGAGTAGAAAATAATGTTCCCCTTAGTCCTGGGTATAGTCATACCCCTCCTCAATTTAAAGATTTGTATGGGACCAATATGTGTTCTATAATTTTCAAATCTATTGCTTAAGAACGCATGTAATAGTGTCATTTATTTCTATATTCAAATTTCAAAATCAACCCCCATACCTTTCAAGTTCTGCCAGACTGTTCTCTGACATCCAGTCTAAGACATAACTTTACAACTAGACCACTGAATTGGATTGAAAAGTACAGCTCCCCATTAGTATTGAAACAAATAATAGTTCCTAGTATATCGATGGGTGAACAAGGAGAAACAGAAAGCCTCAAACCATAGACAAACATGAAAACCTATACAAATAACCTTGGTACGTATGTGGGCAATTTTGGCCACATATTCAAATGATTAATTGAATGTATGAAATGCGTGAAATATTTACCTTGTCTCATACTCAAATGCAATGTTTATCAACATCAATCAATATCTAATAGTCTTCCTTTTTATATCTAGATGGATTCTTCAGATTTGAACAACATTTTTCCCTATGACTACATTCTCTTCAGCAAATGTCAAAGTCGATCAGGGCTTTGCATCATCTCCACTGGAGACTACCTACTCCAATGGTATTTGTTATGGTACCTTACTACCTTTCAATGCATCTTTCTAGACCACTTTGAGAATTGTGGGCTTGAAAAAGCTATCAGTTATCAACAGCAGTTGGATTCATGAAATTACTGAAAATTGGAATAGAACCAACACATTTTGAATCCTATGAAGTAAAATGACTATTACCTTAGATGAATTTTCTAGCATTATTGTCAATCAACAACGAATCAAAATCTTATAGGTGATATACAGACTCACTGGAAAAAGGAGTTGGCCACTTCTCGAACAAGAAGGACACCAGTTCATTCAATTAGAAAGTCTTAGCAAAGAGCTTTGCCAAATTTGTCGATCCAACCACCCTATCCACCTATCCGGCAATACCATTGACAAGTACAAGAATTTGATGATGACATGTACCATTGGACTCTTTTTCTTCCACAAAAGGAGTAAAATATGAACCTTTGAGTTTCTCGCCCCTTTAAAAAGTGGGTCATATCAAAGCCCGCCACCCGTTGATAGCAATGTCGGCATTAGTTTTCTTATATAGAGAAACTTTCCAAATTTTTTGTTAGAGATGCATACTACATTGAAGGGTGTGTCTTTGCCCTTCAATCTTGGTAGGACAAGCATGTGGGGCCGTAATGCAGTCATTTCCATAGTCATAACAAGAAATGTTCAACATAGATCATTTTTAGAGAAAGATGGAGTAGGTCGACAAAGAAAGCATCATCTAAGTTTTCTTTGACAAAGACATCATGAAGTCGAGATACACTTACAATTTTTACAGTGGAATATCATTTGGAATGTTACCTCCATCAATTTTTGCAGCAGCAAAGACAAGTTCATGAGATCATATCTGAAGGAGTCATCATGAAGCACGTACTAAATACTTTTGAGTGGTTCAGAACATACATCCTAGCCCAACAACGATGGTGGCCTTTTGCTCACATCCATCTTGTCCATGGTTCAACCATGTGTCATAACTATGCCAAATATGGAAGGACATATGCCCATCTATCACTCTTAGTTAGATGTCAGAATCTAGTTCATAAATATTGTAATCAATCAAGTCATGTAAACAATGTTCCCTCATTTCGGCATTAAATCAAATATTGTTTCCGTCTTCATTGAATGTCTCTCGTCAAATCATTTTTCGAAAACCCTAATCCCTTGGTCCTCTCTTCTATTAAGGTGAACATCCAGTTTATGTTGAAAACCAGGAGCCAAAGAAAAAGAAGGATAGAAATGGAATCTCAACAATGACTCCCTCTTGAAAAATGTCAAGGAATCATCTTCAAATTCGATCATGCTTTCAAAAATTCTTCAACCAGGTCAAGATGAATATAAGAGATTTCACAAGTTCATGCTAAGATTTAACAAAGAAGAAGCGAGGACAAACAAGAGAAAAAAAAGAGGAGTAAAGAATCTTCATCTAGTGACAGTGGCATCTCTAATGACACTATGTAGAGACAAGTAGTGAAAAAAATAAGAAAACTCCCAAAGAAAAGAAGAAAAAGGAGGAGGCTCTAAAATATAAACATGAAGAAGTAGAAAAGAAGCTAAATGTTGTCCAAATCAAAGGCAAAATAAATGAAGCTTTACTTGCAAAGATTTTCATGAGGCCTTCGAATACGACAAGTACATCAAAAATTGCCGAAGAAATTTGTAAAATTCGATGGCTAGGGATCTAAAGGCTCATTTGGCCATCTTCATTGAATGCTATAAATTCAAAAACAATCAATGAGCTCTATTCTATTGTTTCCCACAAAGTCTAGAAGGTATAACAACACAATGGTATCAAGAGCATGTCAACCTAGTAGAGCTCAAACACTTTGATAAATTGATCAATTTATCTATGGAATGGTTTATCCAAAATGTCGAAACTGTGCTAACAATAACTACTTTATGCAATTTTAGACAAAGACCATGGAAGAAAGTCAGAGATTTCTTCCAAAGGTGGAGATTGGCCTGCAATAAAATGAGGGACCCAATAATCTCTCTCAACCCTTGAGAAGTTTGATTTCAGGTTTTTGTATTAAATTGTTTACTAACTTAACAGAGAGGGCCGAGTGCATTGTAAATACCAACCAAACACAAGGAGGAAGCTAGAAAGAATAAGATCCAATAGGCTCCTACCCACCTCATTGTAAATGCAGCACTGACAAAGAAGGAAAAGACGGACTATCCAAAGGAAAATGATTCTTATCACAATCCTGGAGAGAGCACCAACAACAACGTCGACAAGAACAAACAATTAAGTTGGAGTGATGACAAGAAGTTCATAGTATTAGAACAAACTTACAAGGAAATCATGGATGAATTGATAAAAAGAGGTATACTATCACTACCAAAAGTCTTCAATCCTCCACTGGTAATGAGGAGAAACAAAAATCAGTTTAGTAATTTTCACTAAGTGTCAAGACATGATACTGAAGATTGCTTGGTACTTAAAAATATAATTCAAGATATAGTGGACAAGAAGTTTATTAAAGTAACTCTAGGACAGCTAGAAACAATCACCAATCCTTTCTCAAAACATAGCAAGGAAACAGTGTTGGTAGTCAGATATACTTCTGCTCTATCCAAACATCACATCATGATGACCTGTCAAGAAAAGAAAGAAGCTCTGATGGATTTCTTTAAACTATTGGCCAGAAGAGATAGGGGAAGTACTACCAATGGAGGAGACATCCAATCCAGAACCCCTAGAAGTGCTATTCAATTGGCATGATTCTTCAATTATGGTAAAAACTGGACAGTTCAACTTAATGGAATCGATCAATGAGCAGAACTATATCAAAATGGACTGATATACTTCACTAACAAAGACCTTCCCAACAAAGGTGCCTTGCATAACGACTCTCTCCACATCATAATCAAGATATTGGACACCACTGTTACTCATGTATTTGTCAACGGTGGGGCAAACCTGAATATTTGTCCATTATAAACACCACAGGCACTGGGAATACGAGGATCAGATTATTCACCTACACCAATTACAATCGATGGGTATGACAGACAATGTCAACCTTGACTAGGTTGTGTATGTTTGGAAGTAAACATTGCAAACCAAATTTGAGGTTCTATTCCATATCGTGGATATAAAACCATTTTCAACATGTTGGGCCGACCATGGATTCACTTGGCCAATTTAGTCCCATCAATTCTGCATCAATGCGTCCATTGGGCGAGAGGAATGCAAATAATGACAATGATGATTGGCAAGTTAAGGATAAAAAAATGATTCCCTATCAGAAATTGGCAATTTCTCTCGTAATACAATTCGAGGAATGCCAACTATCACACGTCAAGCAGGAATTAAACCTGATTTTAGATGGTTTGGCTAGCTTAGGCTCCACCATCACCTTCAAGTCCTAGGAGTCAATGAGATCTTTTGAACTTTGCAAATTGGCACAATGGGCATACATTATACCAGAATTCATGCTTCAAACAGAAAGTGGAGAGGCTCCTTAGTTTAAAAAATTACATTCACAACTAATTTTCTAAGGCACTAATGTCTTGCAAATAGCAAAAAGCTCTAAGGTACATGTCCACGAGGTATTGTATCCTTGCAGGAATTCTCTAGAGAAGAGGGTTTAGTGTCGAATACACCCAATGTCTCAACAACTAAGATACATCAGAAGTCATTCAAGTAGCACGCAAAAGACTTTGTGGAGGACATGTAGGGTATCAATCATCCATTAAACATATAGTCAGAGCAAGGTACTATGCCTACAATGCAAAAATACTATCATCAATTTGTTAAGTAGTGCATCAAATGTCAATTTTATGCACCATCAATTCATGCTTCCACAACATACCTACATTCGGTCAGTTCACCTTGGCCATTCTCGATGTGAGTTTTCGACATAGTCATCCCAATCAATCCTCCTGCCTCAAATGGACATATGTATTTTCTTGTGGCTATTGACTATTTCACCAAGTGGGTGGAAGCAGTTACTCTAAAAATATTGAAGGACAACATGTGATATCCTTCATCCATAAAAATCTCTTATGAAAATTTGACATTCTCCATGACATTGTCTCAGACAATGACACTCATTAAAAGTGAGAAGATGTATAGTCTCTATCAAAAACATCAAATACAACATCATAATTTGCACATCCCCAGGATAATGATCAAGCGGAACAAGCAGGATTTTAATATGAATCTTGGAAAGAATAGTTCAAATGGGTCGAGATTAGTATGAAAATTTTCATGATGCACTCTAGACATAACGAACCACTATTCAGACACTCACAAATGCCACACTAGCATAATTGATATATGTAATGGAAATTATCCTTCCACTGCACATCTAAAAACTCACATTGAAGTTTGTTGCTCTAATCAAACTTCCTATGAATATGTACAAATGAAGGAGATTAACATAGCTTGATCTCCTTGATGAGAAGAGGCTACAAGCAGCTGAACATGTTGAAGTCTATTGCAAAATAATAGTTTGGCATTACGCCAAATCTATTACGCCAAATCTATCATTGAAAGGAAATTTCAAGTAAATGACTTAGTTTTTTAATCTATAGCTCCTCCCAAGGGATGGCCCAAAGGCAAATGGGCACCAAATTATGAAGGACCTTACATCGTTAAGGACAACTTATTATGCAACTATTATCATTTAGCTGATGCCGATGGGGTCAAAATCCCTAATCTAATCAATGGACTGCACCTCAAGAAATTTTATACTTGAGTCACAACTTAAGTTTGCCAACATTTGAACAAGTTTTCCAACAAATGAATGTCTTTACATCATCTCTAGACTTCTAGGGATGTCTCATGTCTTCGAAAAAATTTCATTTGAGGCGAGTTGTTCAAACCGTCTTCCTCAAATGAATTTTCTAAAAGGAATTCAAACAATCTTTTCAAAACCATTTCTACAAACAAATTTCAAAATTGAGTTTGTAACTCGACTATGAACGAGCAACCACAAGGGCATTGGTTTGCATTATACAAAAAAATCCAATGAAGTCGAGGGATCAGTGCTACTTAGTTAATATTGATCCTGGTGATCAAACACTTGCAAAGGTTTAGCATAGCAGGACATGAAGAAAAAGCTTTCATGACCAAAATGACCTTCGTGAAGTGAAGAAAAAGCTATCAAATAAAATGAGCTTTGTGATGAGTCCGAGGTGAATGTAGCTATTCTTCTGATTCAAAGGTCTGCAATAGCGGGTGGGCATATGACCCATGCTTAGATGGTGAAGCTAAAAAGCGATCCATGAATAATTTGCTTATGACAAGCCTCCTACAACCTTTTGGGTTCAAGTAAGTCCAAAGAGTGTTATACATAATTTGCTTATGACAAGCCTCCTACAACCTTTTGGGCAAAAGTAAGTCCAAGGAGTGTTATACACCTAGTACCCTAAGGCCAATTGGTCTGGGAGCTACCAATCCAAAGCTCACTACAAGAATTCAAAAGAAAGCCTAATAGGCATGGCGTTGCACAAACTAAACCAACACAACACCACCAGAATGGTGGAACCCCGTAGTAGCTCTTGGGGTGGTGAGGAATTTCTTTCAAAGGTGAATGGTGACTCAAAAGGCAAACCAATATTCAAAAGAAAAGCCAAAATGGCAGCAAGAACAAAAGAAAAACAGACACTTGCCAAGGGATGCAAGACATGAAGTGCCAATTCCTCTAAAGCATCAAGTGTGAAAGCTTACTACAATTGCATGATTTCCTAATCAATATCTATTCCTCTATAGTGCTCCCCGTGAAATGGAGGAAAGATTCTATATTCAAACCCTCGCCCTCAACTATCGCTCTTTGCAAGGTAATGGAACTCAATACCGAAAGGCAAACTTTCAAATCAAATTTAAGAACATTTGCAAAAATTTAGTGTGTGTGTGTTTACCACAAAGCCATCTCAAAGTTAGCTCAGAAGCAAAAAGAGGCATCTATTAACACCTCAAATTTACAGGTTGCAAGTTAGAAAGTTTTACAAAATATTTTAGGCAATTTTTGAAGTAATCCACTTTGATGCCTATCCAATCAAATCCTAGACCTGAGACTAGCAATTAGTTGCAACTTCAATTTTAATCATATTTGAGCTGGTACCATTACTGCTTTTGATTAAAAAAAAAAGACGAAAGATAGAAAGCTTAGTGTCCCGACCGCTGGTTGTTTTCCAGCTGTGATTCTATCGCTCGTGGCCAACAGCTTAGTTGCGGCTCCTACAATCATAAAAATTTTGTTACTCCAAGTAGTAGTCCCTGCTATTCACTACCCTAAGGTTTAAACTTTAGACATCCTAATTAGCAGCTACACTGCTCACATTGATGGGACCATGGTGTTTTAGTTCATTAGTGGTGGTGATACAAGCGAATATGTCAATGTTGTACTTTGCTTTTACAGTCGATGTAATAATCCTTGCTTCATCTATCAGATACTTTTGTAATTAGTCGATACTTGTTAATACTTGTTAACATTGATGGGGAAATTTGTGAGATGTCTGTTTTTTTTTGAAATACTTCTTATAAGAAGAGTTCATTTGAAATACTTTTAAAACTAAGGTGAAGGGCGCACGCTCTTCCAATGTGATGTGAATGCTTCTCCCTTTGTTCACTGGCATTTTGTATTGCTTCCTGATAAAAGGCTTCTAAGTTTTTTGTTATTTCTTATTTATTGTTGATGAAGTTGTACTTGTAAATAAAATATTCTCTGGAAATAAATACAGGAGATATTGAAATTGAAGGTTTCTTTCTGTACAAACGTCAGACAGAATTAAACATCGGACAAAACGGATAGATCGGACAAGACAAAAACAAGCGTAACACAGGACGGACAGAACAGACACATACGAAACAAATGCCGGACAAGAAGAACATAGTGTTCTGTTCCTAAAATCATCAAACGGTGGACAAGAAATACCATTGTCCATGAGGACAGGACAGTGGTGTAATGGACAGGACGTTCTGTCTGTCCTGTCCAAGTGGACAGCAATCAAACGACCTCTTAAGGCGTTCTTAAGTTACACCCATTTTGGTAGCCGAGCTACCATGCTTAATTGCCAACCATTAGCGTTGATCCCAATTGGGGACCATGGTAGCCATTTCCAATCTACAACATTCGATCTGCTGTTCCAACTTGAAAATTCACAACAATTTACCCGCTGATCCAGATTAAGAATTAGCAGCTCCCAACCTGGACACTCTTGACCAAAAAGCCTGCGGTTTTTCTTTGTTGTCCCTTAGGACTAGACTGGCAGTTGGGTTTATCTTCAAGCTTTAGCTTTTATCATTTCATAACCAGCAGTAGCTCAGCTTTATCTCACTTAAAATCAGACTTGATAATCTTGGCCATAGGTGAGTTTGCTCAGTTTCTTTTCATCAAAACAAGGTAAACATTTTATGTGATTTTATTTTTGTTATCTGGTGAATGATGGATGTCCAAGCCAACATGCGCTCTGGGATTTTTCATTCATTTCATTAAAGTTGCGAATGGGATCCAGCTGGGTCGTCATGCATAACATGTACATGTTAAAGCATATGTGCATGCTTCTCGCCATTTCAGCAATTATGCCAAACCAAAACCCTGTTTTGGAAGCTAAAAAATATATATTTTCTAAACTAACTCACTGATGAACCAAAGCCCAATTTTGAAAAATCCTAAGTTGTGTGAACCCATGGTGAGAGAAACTCCAAAGTCAAGAGATGATGATTGGCTCACTTGTTTAAGTAGTTGATATTCTTCTCAATGTCATGATATGCGAGAAAGAGAGAGAGAGAGAGAGAGATAGATGAGAGATGGATGAATGGTGACTCTACCCCACAAACATGTCGCGAATCAAGTTCTATAGCCCATCAAACCCAGACCATTAATGATCGGACTCACTCAAATCTTGAGTGTAGTCCGCCTTATAAGTGGAAAAATCCATTAAAGTTAGCTTATTTTTGAAGTGAGTCATCTCTTATTCATAAATGTATATATTTCCATAATTTCCAGAAATTCCTGTGATTTTTAACATCCGGTTTACCAAGATTAATGAAAACCCAATGCCTAATCTATTTAGGTTCAAGAATTTCTCTTATTTAAATACAAAAACTTTTGCCTAATTGATAGTTTAAATCAGTAGCCATGAGAAATAATCATATTTCTACTTATCTTCCTATTTTCAGCAAGTCCATGAAAATCGGAAAATATGTACTTTGAGATCCTAAAATCAACTATTCCAAAACCCAAGTCTATCAATTTTCTAAAAAAATCAAATATCCACCCCCCACCCAACAAAAAAAAAAACAACTATCAAGAGAGACTGGTTTGTCTCAAGAAAATCTGAAAATCAAATCCATGATCCTTTACTCAAAAGAAAGTTTGCCAATTACATAGGCTCGATCCCTAAATTATCAAACATTGGATTTTATGGGACTTGACTAATCTTCAAAACATCTATGTTTTAGTCAAAATGGGTCAAGTCCATGCTCAAAATGATGGAAAACAAGAGCTCATCAAGGCTCTCCTAATTTCTCACGACTTGGTTCAAGTTGACCCAAAGAGTCTTGAAACTCTATGATTTTTTTTAAACCAAGACGTCAAATGTTTCCAAAGTTCAACCAAGCTCACAAACTACACTCTAAAAGTACATTCTTGATCTTACTATCAAGAATGGGTTTGGAGGTCGTTGGACATTCTGTATTCCCCCAAAACCAGTCATTGCCAATACCTCTATGGAATCCAATCAAATTATGCATGGAGAGCAGAGAGAATGGAGCATGAATGACAAACATATAGTTTACTTCATGAAGTCATACATCCAATCACTTCACAAGCACATAAATTCATATCACCAAGATCTAAGTGAGTCAAATTGGTGTGGATACCATGACCAAGCCATATTGAGATAAAAATTTGGGTCCTTCGTTTATTTGAAGGTGAAAACACAAAAAGATCCAATCCCAAGATGATTTAAAGATTTCAAAGAAATCAGAATTTTCTAAAAGAAAGATTCATGTCAAAGGTCAAACTCTCCCAAAAAGGATTCCAAAATCAGTTTCCAAAAGAAAATTCAAAATCCAATAGAATTACAAATCAAATGTGAGCCACCTAAAATCGAATTCAATTTCAATTTCAAAATTAATTCAATTTCTACCAATTTCTATATCAAGATCAAAACTAATCGAATCAATTTTTCTAAATTGCCCAAATTCAACTATCAAAATTTTCAAATCCAAGTTCAAATCCCAATTCAAATCACTGAAATTGCTAGCGCTCAAAGGAATTCCAAAATCAAAACTATTTTTACCACCTTGCATTTCAAAGATAAGGCAGCCTACTAGTATCAATGGTACTACAACACCACCCCATACATAGTTTGGGACACGTTAGCATGGGAGATGACCACCCATTTTGAAGAGTCTTCGTTCACCAACTACGATGTAAAGCTCTACATGAGTTACATTGCTGAGTTCGAAGACCTCAGCACCCTAGTAGGAACCATTCCACCCTAAACCCTCGTCAGCTTCATTGGAGGACTATAGAAAGACATTCAGATCAAGGTTTTGGCCACCCAACCTACAACCATTCAAGAGTGCTTCTGGTTGGCCAGACTTTCCGACGAGGAAGATTGAAAGCTGTCTGCATTTAAAAAGAGCTCCTATGCGAAGAACAGCACAAACAAGCCCTGCCCGACCTTTATGAACCACCAGCGAGAGGCCAAATTTGTGTTTAATTCGTCTAGTTCTTGCCTATCTGGAGCACCTAAAGTTGAATATACCTCTTGGCAATAGCAGGAAGGACGACAAAGAAATGACCTATGCCATATTTGTGATGAAAAGTGGTTCCCAATTCGTAAGTACAAAACTCTATGTGTCTTTCTCGTAAGTTTTTTGAAATCATTTTTAAAGAGATTGATTTTGAAACGCTTTAAAGAAAACTATGTTTTGAAATGATTCTTGAATGGGCACCAAGCTAGATTCAGGTTTTCACATACCTAAGCTAATGCACCTAGGGTATGCTACTTGACCTAGTCTGTTTTCAGACAAGCATCCCATTTGGGTGCAAAATGGTCCAGTACATATTAAAATATAGGTGCAATGCTTGATTAAAGAAAACATGAAAGAAAACTATATTCTATATGCATGCTTTAAGTAAAACTAAGTAAAGAAAAGCAAAGAATTTTAAAAAATAGATAAGGAAGAGAGGGGTATACCTAACCCTTATGCCTACTTTAAAGACAATAAAATAAATCTAATATAGAAATACACATGCTAAACTGCAACAATATTAAAGCAATTAAGAAAAATAAACTAAGATAAACATGCTAAAGCCAAAAAGGAAACTAAACTAAATATCCTTAAAAAGCAAAAACTAAACTATACATGCATAAAGAACTAAATTGCAAATAAGTAAAGAAAGAAGAGGGGGGAAAACAAATTACCTAAAGCTGGCATCCTGGCTGAGCATGTTCCCGTGACTCCTAACTGAGTCTGGCTAGGTCTAGGCTGAATGCTAATGCAGCCCAAACCAATACTTAGACCACAACTCTTAAAATATTAACTTGTTTTGAGCTAGAACCTTTTTTTGAGTACCTAGTTGAAATTTTGCCAACTTTATGGGCTTCTCAAGGAATATCTCAAAGGGCAAAGTACCAAAAGGAAGAGAGGAGACCTATTTATAGGAGAGAGAGGGTTTATGGGCTTCTCAAGGAATAGCTCAAAGGGTGAAGTGCCAAAGGGGAGAGAGGAGACATATTTATAGGAGAGAGAAGGTGCAAACACCCTCTAGGACTAAAACTTTTAGTGTTCTCTCTCCTCTTCAACACTCCAAACCATATGTTAAAGATATATTTTCATACGTATTTTGCTCGTTGTGATCTCGTCTGAACTCCAAATTCGATTTCGTTTAAATGTTTTCATGCAAATTGACATTAGGAATGGAGTGAGAAACTCACGATATAGATTTGAGATATAATTTGCAATAAGCTCACATGTAGATCCCAAATCTAGGTTTGAAGTTGAGACCCAAATCTAGGTCTAGATCTAAAGAAAATTCTAGAAGATGGATCCAAATATGGTATTGAAGTTTGGATTATAATTCGATATCCAGTATTTAAAATGAAAATAATGGATCTTGAATATATAAAGATAGACCAGATCTAGGACTTGGATATGAGATCCAAACATAAAAACAAGGCTTGGCTATATGAAATGGAGATATGAAAAAAACATAGACCTGAACCTGGCACAAGCTGGGGTAGGTGGATTTATGTGGTATGGCATGGAATGGACCTATGTCAAGTTCACTTTCTGAAAAATTGGGTTCAAACCTAGGCTGGGTGCAGGCTCAACTTAGGTGCTATCTTTAGAAAATTAAGTTTTAATGAGAAATTAAGTAGGATGATCTTGGGCTGAGGCCTACTAGATCCATAAAATTTATTTGAAAAGCTAACTTAGGTTCACATGGCTCCAAAGTTGGGTTTCAAGAAAAATGTGCATGGTGGCAAATGACCAGAATACTTTTGTGTGTAATTTTGGGTTGAAACAAGTTCAAGTAAGAGGATGAGTTTGAGCTAAGTTTCTAGAATGAAAGAAAATCATATACCAAGGTATATGTGGCCTATAGCCTATGTTTATGCAAAACAATATGGCTCAAAAAAAAGTAACCATTTTTCCCTTATGTGTATTTTCATAGTTCAAGATGAATTTTCTTGATCTGACTAACTGTGGCCATGCTTCTAAATAGGCTTTGTCTATAATCTTGCTAAAAAATTCCTTTTGGATTGCTCTACAAATTAGACACAAGTTTCTACCAAGCTGTATATGGCGCATTTATAAAGGGAAATCATGGAAGACTCTCAAAATCAGTTTTTTATTAAAATTTTCATGAGTGGAGCTGAGCATACTTGAAAAAGCCACTTACCTATAAAGACATGCAGAAAGATTAGAAAAAATCGATTTAATTTTGCAAATTTGAGCTCAATAAAAATTTATAGAGTAGCAAGTACTTTGAACAAGCTCCACATCCTTCGAAGCTGAATTGAACTTGTAGAAACAAGCAACACACACGAAGGGAGAAGAAGAAACACACGATATACGTGGAAAACCTCGTGAAGAGGTGAAAAACCACGGAGAAGCTCTAACCTAGGGGCAAACCGCAACCCTAGGAGAGAGAAAATCAATATCACTTAACTCAACGATTACACGTAAGTGACAAATATAAAGAGGGAGAGAAGAAGTGCCGC
>JAANDH010000451.1:230728-241666 GCA_011799765.1 Nymphaea thermarum
AAACGACAACGATTTCACCTTCGTGGTGGCTCTGATACCATGTAGAAACAAGCAACACACACGAAGGGAGAAGAAGAAACACACGATATACGTGGAAAACCTCGTGAAGAGGTGAAAAACCACGGAGAAGCTCTAACCTAGGGGCAAACCGCAACCCTAGGAGAGAGAAAATCAATATCACTTAACTCAACGATTACACATAAGTGACAAATATAAAGAGGGAGAGAAGAAGTGCCGCCTAAGGTACCGAGCCAGCCTCGGTACCCGCGCCCCACAGGACCGGGTCCATATCTAGACCCGGTTCCTCATTACAGTATATTCTAACAAATGCTAAGGAGATAATGACTCTAACTGTCTTCATCTTCGCAACCGGAGCAAAGGTTTCCAAGTAGTCAATTTCATATTTATAACTGAACCCCTTGGCAACAAGACGAACTTTATATCTGTCTAGACTCCCATCTGACTTATATTTAATGGTGTAAACCCACTTTGATCCTACCAAATGAGCCGCTTCAGGAATCTTTACCACCTCCTATGTCATGTTTCTGTTCAAGGCTTCCATTTCTTCTTGCATAACAAAAGTCCACTTGGGATCACTCCGAGCCTCAGCAACAGTCATGAGAATCACAGCCAAAGAAAGAGATGAAACAAAACAATTGTATTCCTTGCTCAATCTAGAATATGACATGAAGTTACCAATAGGGTGTTGAGTACATGACCTGACACCCTTTCTGAGAGCAATGGGTAATTCTTCACTTTCAGCCTCTGCCTGAGTACCTTCAACTGACATCTCTTGAGCACGACTTGGGTCATCCAGGGAAGGAGTAGCATTAGGATTGGGAATAGGATCTTTGTCACTAGAGGGCATCACTTCGTCAACTCCACCAGTGGGTCCTGCCGCAGGCAACCTTCGCCTAGAGTAAACCTACCCAAACAAATGGTCATGTTCCTCCTCATTCACAGTCGAATAGTCATCAACCTTATTGTGCTCTAGAGGGTTTGTAATCTGAGTCTCTTCCTCTTCTTGTAATCCAAAAAATCTGTAAACTGAATCTCTTGATTGGGAGAATACTCTTCTCTCATTGTAGACCTCTCCCCCTGAAGAGAATTCTCACCAAAATAGAAAACATGTTCCAGGAATGTGACATCTTTGGTGACATAGGCACGACCAGTAAAAGGATCTCGACACTAATATCCTTTTGAACGGGAGAATAACCTAGAAATATGCCCTTAATTGACCTTGGATCAAGCTTTTTAATATTAGGACTGTGATTGTGAATAAAACAGACACAACCAAAAACTCTAGGTGGAAGAGAGAAAGGTTCACGACTCCTCGGTAACATAGAATGAGACGTCTACCCATTCAATACACGACTAGGCATACGATTGATTAAATACGCACTGGTCAACTCCCAATACTTTTATGGAACATGACGTTGAAAAAGAAGAGCCCGAGTCATATTCAATAACTAGCGATTCTTTCGTTCAGCAACTCCATTTTGAGGAGGAGTATAACTACATGAAGTCTCATGAATAATTCCATTTTTTCGAAAGAAGCTATAAAGACTGATACGTATATTTACGAGCATCGTCAGACCGAAAGGTCTTAACAGATGCTCCATATTGAGTTTCCACATAAGCAATGAAAGTCTCTATGAGAGTAAGAACTTCACTACGGTCTTTCAACAAGTAAACAAAGGTGTTACGAGAACAATAATCTATAAAGGTGAAAAAATACTGAAAACCATGACAAGAAGGAATTCCCGAAGGCCCCCACACATCAGAGTGAATCAAGGCAAACACCTCATTAGAACGATGGATAGAAACAAGGTAGACACCAGCCAGACGCAGAGAACTTAGACACCAGGCAACAGAAGTCCTTGCTCCACAATAGAGAGGAGCAGCAACAGTGAGCAGCGACGGCAACAAGCCTGACGTCTGGCAGAGACGAAGGAACCACAGTAGAAGATGTAGTGGAGTCGGATGACCCTCAAGCGACAAGGGTTTTTGCGTTGAAGACTGGACAGTGTTCTCAGACGTTGGCAACTCAGGCGGGCAACAGCGTTGGAGGTGACGGCACAGGAAGGAGACGCTAGAGGTACAGACGACAGAGCTCCACGGGCTTCACGGGGCAGGATGAGAACAGTGGCAACCGGCACACAACAGTCGACCTCCACAGCGGCAGATGAGAAGCGACAGAGCTGGGCACCGGCGGACTTTGGGCAATGATAGACTCTGGGCGACGCTGGATGATGGCACAGCATTGGGTGATGGTAGACGCAGAGCGATAGCCCCGACGCACGACAGGAGAAGGTCGCAGGACTGAGACACCAGAACTCCACCGCAGGCTCGACAGCTACTCAACTGTTGAACGAGGAGCGCAAAACCAACGGCGACCCTTGGGCGATGCGAGCAACAGTGGACTCCGTCGAGCAGACCACACCGGAACTCACGGCAACGACACTAGAATACCACGACGGTGAGCAATGGGAAGTCGGAGGCCGGGCGAGGGTGGCTTCGAGCGAGCACTGGGAAGCGGAGTCGGGCGATGCACGTAGTGGGACGCCGGAACTTCACGGCGATGGCAGAACGCAGGCAACAGGGGATCCTTCACCCAAACACCGTCCAGGGATTTTCGGGTCTAAACTGAACAGTAATTTCAATTTCAGAACCAGTCGGCTCTGGTACCATGTAGAAACAGTAACAGTGAGATAACAAGAAACGAACATGGATGTAACGTGGAAAACCCTTCAACAAGAGGGAAAAAAACCACGGGTGACGAGTACTAGTGCCCACTAGCCGCCAGACACTCTCTCTCTTAGAATTTCATTCACACACCGAAATTAGGGTTTACACAGGTTAAGTAGGGCCATCACAGTAACACTCTGGATCGGGTTCAGATCCAGACCTGGATAGGTGACCCAATACAACATATGTCAACAGATCCCTATGTAATGTTGTGTCCAGAGCGACCTGGCGCTCTACCAATAACTCCTCTTTCCAAAGATCGGTGAATCCTGCAACTTTCGTATCCCAACACGAAGATTGCATAGAAACATTAGAAAAATGGTGTGTACCTTGCCTTTTTAATGTTGATGATAGGACAATACTGTAATCTTGTAGGTCCTATTCGCTGCTTGTAATCTCTTGCTTCATGAACTCATCACGAGGGGGAATTGCTGATGCTACTCTAAAACTCGACCTCATGGAAGACCTTATAGCAATTTCTATTTGAGAGGCCGGTGTTATCATTATTGCTTGACTTGCATTAGTATCTACTTGCAAAAGCTCAGAGATATTCTCGGTTCCATTCTCCCTACCATCGACTCTATTGAGCAATTGTTCTAGCAGCCCTCTAAAGACCTTTTGCTCAGCCATCATCATCTCCAACCCCGGATCAATGGATTTCAAGGACTGTTCAATCTTCCCCAAACTCCTTTCCATTGCCTCCAAGCAATCATTCGCCATTTGGTGATGTACATCCGATAGCTTGCAAAAGGATTCAAGAGCCAAGAGTACCTCATTAACATGCATTGTGAAAAGGGTGGTATCGCTTGGTAAGAATGATGACCGGCTCTGATACCACTTGTTAGCCATCACTAACAAGTATCACACTCAACAGAACTAAACCCTTGCAAAAACTCACGCACACCCCTAACAACCCTAATCCCTGATTAGGGTAATTCCTCCCGAAGGGATCTACAACTGAACTCTGCGAAAAGATCCCCCTGGACACACACCAACTGATTATTTATAAGGCGGACACTAGGTCTATGTTTAGGACCCGACCCGTAAGGCAGCCATGGTCCGAGACCCGGTGACTAACATCCTTCCTTGAGTCATCCAATTCAGCTACAAGTAATTGCATTTCTAGAAAAATTTTAACTGCAAAAACGTAATTGTAGAGCTAGGTGATAACAACCTTTTGTATTGTTTCCAGATCAAGTTTGCCTAAGACAACTGGAGGGTCATCAGAGGTAGCTACACTTCCATCTTCCAACAATTCCAGCACCACCTGTAATAAGAAATCATATCATGCACTCAGATGCAGTGGATAAAAAAAAAGATAAACAAATGAAGTGGGACAATGTAAGTCATCGTTCAACATTTTTCACAATTAGAAATACATGCGCCCACATGCCCAAGAACAAAACTCTGAAAAGCAATACCAGGCAAAAGGTTAGAAGAAGATTTTGAGTGCATTGTCAGGCAAATACTTACACTGTAATAGCCCATGTGTACAAAAGAATTTGCGATGGTCCTATGTTGAAAACTTCTAGAAATCTTATGCATGTGTCATACTATTTATTAGTTGTCTTAATTCATCGCTTTTATTTGTTTTATGCAAGCAAAAGCTAGTTACGAGTGGTTGGAACTTGCTATGCTAGGCAGTAGGCACTAAGGCTGGTTTTTGGGCACAACAATTACAGTTGATATCAGAACCAATATCAAAAACTCACAGCTGGAGCCCAACACACATGGACTTGGATTATAATGCACAATTTATGTGAGAGAATTTGAGAATAGACCCACATCAAAGATTTTGAGAAATCTTCAAGGCTTTGTAATGCAGTGAATAGGGCTCCTCACCGTAAACCCCATGATAATATGATTCAAAGAGATTCATTAAATAATAATGAAGAAAGAAAGGAACAAGAATCCAATAAAGCAAAATTAGGGCTACTCTTATTATTTGACTTCACTCTTTATTATTCCTTAAAAAGTCAACACGGCCCTTAAATAGGGCCTTCTAACCATTTGGATCCAAGATCAGAACCCAATAAAAATAAAATTTCTCAACACAATAATGAGGAAAAAAACAAAAGAAACAAGTAAAATGGATCCCAGAAAAAACATCTCTAAACATGGTTCTAGCACCATGCCAAATGTGACCAAAAAAGAAAAGCAAAAAAAAGGTCCAAAAGTGAAGCAACCCCTTGGACTACTACAGAAATAGCGGATTTCAAAGTAGCAAGATCCAATTCAAAAACTTTACCCACTCACGTCTAGCATATTTGTTCACAGTAGTAGGAACTAGGGACATTATAACTGACTCCATCAAGTTCACCACCATAGAACTCAACAATTACAGGGCTGATCCATAGATCTAATAATGTTTTGGATCCAACTTCTATTTATTTGTTCCATTTAGTTTAATCATGTCAACCCTTTTATTCACATTGGTTTATGTCTTTGGATACAAGACAAATTTGTTTAGACAGTTCTGTTGAGAGATTACTGAAGTTGATCAATATTAAGCCCGAATTTTGTTTTGTTAATTGTCTTCACTCCTTTCTTTCCTTCATTCAATAATCTTTTAAATTTCACTTTAAATCACATCACCATAGGTTTAGGACAAGGAACCCTATTCATTGTGTTAGCTTGGTATCCAAGCCCAGATTTTTCCTAAATCTTCATCCTGGTTGAAGATTTGACGATTAATGCAATCGTGGAAACAACAAACCTACATACCACCAACAGGAATCATTAGCACCGATGGGGGCTTTGTATCATTGGTATTCTTGTCAGTGGCTTCTCTACCCCAAAACATCCCCTTCCTTGTGCAAGAAACCAACTTAGGACGGGGTAGTCATGAGGATAGAAACCCCATGGCCATCGTTGCGCAGGAGAGAAGCACAACGAGAGCCCTGTTGGCTGTCAATGACGCCCCTTGCATTGGATCAGCCTGACAAGTGTCAGTGATTCCTGTTGTAACACAAGCCACTTTAAGGTAAAAAAACAAAAGATTATAATTTTTTTATTATTAACAAAAAATAAATCATATATATAAAATATCCATCAATATCACATTTTTATTAAAATGTAATAGAGTTTTAAGAAACTTATCGCTTTCAAAGTTTTCTATCTTAATACTTCATTTCCTTCTTTTATGTTTTAGGTCTGCCGCTACAGTCAAGCTCAAGTTTGACTTGCTTACTGTATGACAGACACTTTTGACTCAATTGACCCTGAAGTGAGATCTTGAGAGAAGCTAAACTCGTTCTCCACTATTGCAAGAGCATGAAGCAAAAGCTGAAGGTAACGAAATAGAAGACCTGGTGACCATAAAACAGCTGTGAACATAAGAACACATGAAACGTTAGGGACTGAATGTTGTGATGGCAAAGCTCTTAGACTCAAAAAAATGGTAAACATGCATGAAAATATTGAGATTCTTCAAATTCCACAAAACCGTGTTCTATCCCTATAATCTGTGAAGAAAGATAAAAAGAAATTGTGTGAAATAATTGGAAAATTTCAGGCAAAAAAGGACTCATAGATGTGAAAATACCTGTTGCAGAGTTGGGACTACTCCTTTGCTATCTGTGTCTATAAAATACTGACTGCAAACTTGATCCTTCCATACTAACGATAGAGGGGTATTTCCAGTTTGATAATGAGCATGCCTGAGCAAATAAATTACCATGTCTCTTAAATCACAAGAAAAATTGTGTCAACCGTATAAACACATTAACAATCACCTACATGTACAATACTTTCCCTTGGGTGAACAGGTCTATGTTAAAGTTATGTGAGATAAATATTTAGGCAATCTCAATACAATGTTATCTCCAAGATAGAATAAGAAACGCAGCATCAGCCGAAGGTCACCTAAAATGATACAAGAGAGTGGAGTTTACAAATAAAGATTACACTAGAGAATGCATCACACTTCTTTGTAGTCAAGCAAGCTAAATAAAGGGTGTTTCCTACCTAACCGAGCAGTATACTTGATCTGTATAATTAGAACAGAGAAGAAACTATATATTTTTGTAAACTAAAAGATCATAACATGCAAGCAGAAAATTTATGCTAATTCAAACTTCAAAATTAGAGATAATATTGAAAAAATGGAGTAGTTGAAGCTTGAAAGGTAAAAGGTAGTTTAATACCAAGTTGACATCAACAAGCAGACAACACATATCTCTAGTTACATATATGGTATACCAAAGGCATGAAGATGCACTTTTTCAGATAAAAACTTGACACAAAATCAAATAATTGGAACAAACTGGAGTAGGATAGCAGTGACTAGCATAACTAAGATCTAACTTGTAGCCATGACCACCTAGGGAACTAACAAATAGAAAATATGCTTTCTTTCCAAGAAACTTGTCATTTTTCTTCAAAAATTTCAGGAGCAGAAAAGGTTGGCTATGGGTAGGTTGTTTCACAATTGCATACCTTTCCAAAAAGAGACTTGAAAGTTCTATTTGGAGGCATTGGAGGCCCTTTATACACTTGGTTCCATAATATGAATCATTTCAGTGCTGGCTTTTCATTAAGGACCTTGGCAACAGGCTAACTACTAGTTTGGATTGACCTTGTGGCTGTGGTCTGATCCTAGCTTGGTTGAGAGTGGTAATATATGCTTGACATTTCTTGTTTCTTACTTGAACTAAATGCATAAGTGCTCCTTTCTTTTGGCAACAACGCCACTGTCTTGCCTTTAATCTAGCCAAGCTGCTCTGTTTGAAATCACCAACAACCTTTATGTTCCCAGAGCTCGAATGTGGTGTACGTTACCATCTATGTAACACGGGTACTCCTCTTAAGGAGGAGTACCCGCACGGTACCGGTACGATACGACACCGGTACGGGTGCGGCCTCAGGTGCTGCGTTGACCGTACAGGATACGGTCAACACACCCGAGGTCATTTTTGACCTTTTTTAGACTCGGTCAAAGTTGACCGAGTCCAAAGTTGTCTGATTTTTACATTTTAACGTTTTAAACGATTTCAACATTAAAATTTTCGAAAAACTCTTAAACGACGATCGTCTTCGTCTTCAACCATCGTTCTTCGTCTTCAACCTTCACCGAAAGACACTGACGAACGGCGAGCGGCAAAGGAGATTTCGTTTGTTTTTTGAAGATTGAGCTCAATACTTCGTTTTTTGTTCTTTTGTTTTCTCGCATGTGCCTTTCTAATCCCCGGACTTCCCGTGTGGATCCGAGATGCACGCGAGAAGTCGTGGTAGGAGACTCAGCCCTCAACCACTCCTTCCTTGTAAATAGTTGTCTGCAACCTCTCTCGTCTCCTTTTCTTTCTCCTCTGTGCTCCTTTTCTTTCTCTCATCAGCCAATGGGTTTGCCGATGAAACCTCATGCTCGATCCCTTCTTGTTTCTCACTCCCAAGCCAATCATGAAACCCACGGCCAGGGAGGTTTCTTATTCAAACGAGGGTTTTACCAAATGGTGCTTCTGGACAGAAAAGGAAAGAATTTTGCCAAATGGTGGTCAGCGTAGGTAGCTGGTAAGAAAAGAGGCACACATTTGGGTATGTCTCTTATTCAGTTTCCATAGGAAGGAGGGATGATGGGTTGAAATGGTGGCTCAAGTGATGGGGTTGTCCCCTCGACTGGCTGGAAGAGTGGGGGGAAAGAGAGAGAGAGAGAGACTTGAGGGTTTTGCCCTCCTCAACCCGTTCAATGGAGTTCTTTGATCTCCCATGTTATTAAACTCGTTTTAAGTTCCATGCTACATGTTAAAATAAATTTAAGATCGGATTAAGGAAGGGGGGTTTCCCATATTTCATATCACCGCAAAACCTATGAGACAGAAATGACAAGACTGCAAATACATCACATGCATATCTTAGTCGCGCTAGCATATCTGGGGCCGGCTGTGGTGAAGACCATTGCCCATTATCGCTCATCTCTTTACAAAAAATTGTGGGATCCTAAGAATCCTTTGCATATATAGTTGTCCATTACACTGAAAACATATATAGAAAAAAACATTTTTTGTTTGTTCTTAATTACTTCCATACTTTGTTAGAATAATAGTATCTATAAATTTTGGATCATGATTTATGGATATGTTATTCTGTTTGTAATTTTTTGATTGTGTGAATATGTTATTCTATTTGTAATTTTTTGATATATATATGTGTGTGTGTGTACGGTCATACCCCGCACCCAAGTTTTTTGAAAATGATCCACATCGGTATCCGCACCCGTACCCATGTGACATAGGTTACCATATTGTATGAGGAATCAAGTTTGCACTACCATGTTTCCCTTAAAAGGGGGTTGATTTCCAATAACTTATTTCACTTTTTCTGTATGAAATGGGAGGCCATGGAGGAGGAACCATAGTTCTTTCCTTTTTTACTGTTAGAATACATAATGTTGTGGGAACCGGGTCCAGATCTGGACTCGGTTACTTGGGGCGCGGGTACCGAAGCAGGGCTCGGTACCATAGGCGGCCTCTCTTAGCTCCCTCTTTATATTTTCACTAGTGTGTAATTGTTGATTAAGTGAAATAGAATCTTTCTCTCTCCTAGGGTTGCGGTTGTGCACCTAGGTAGAACTTCCCGTGGTTTTTTCCTCGTTTGAGGTTTTTCCACGTACATCGTGTGTTTCTCTTCTCTTCTTCCTCTTCGTGGTTTTGAGTTTCTACATTTACTTTCACCATGAAATGAAGGAATGCATGATTGACACTGACACAAAGTCTTCTGGCAAATTTGAGTGATGGTTTTGACATTTGGAATAGTGTCAAACTCCTAGTAGTTTTGTCCTTCTACAAACTCAACCTAAGTTACATGGATATTTCAGTAAGGTCCATGTGCCCATGTTGCTAAACATACCCAAAGTGAGTCTTTGGACACACTTGGATACTTTTTAGATGGAAACTGATGTAAACTATTTAATTTTACTTGATTTAATTTTTTTCCAACTCATTTCCATTCTGTCTCGAGAGTTATTGTTCATGCAACCTTATTATTTATATCACTTGTTTATTTAAATGTTGCTTTCATTTTGATTTTTTTTTTTGTGTTATTTTGCATGTATACATATATATCCTGTCATGTACCCCACATTTTCTAAGGTTGTCGTGTCGGTACTCATATCTCCATACCCGTAATCAAACCATACCATATCTACGTGACTTAGGACTGGACAGACAAGTTACTAACACACAACTTCCGAAGGGATATTATGAGGGCACAAAAACATATCTCAAACCTAGACATTACAAGACCATTGTATAAGCTAGTAGCTAAGAAGCTTTTACCAAAAGTAAACTGTAGAAACACAAACCACAAGAATAGACCAAGGAACGAACACACGATGTACGTGGAAAAACCTCAGAACGAAGAAAAAACCACGGGGAAGCTCTAACCTAGGGGCACACCGCAACCCTAGGAGAGAGGAAATTCTTATTCACTTAATTCAACAATTACACATAAGTGAGAATATAAAGGAGAGAGGGGAGAAGCCGCCTAGGGTACCGAGCCGTCCTCGGTACCTGCACCCAAGGGATCCGGATCCAGATATGAATCCGGTCCCAATACAACATATTTCAACACTCCCCCTCAAGCTTGGCATACATGTCAAACATGCCAAGCTTGCTAACATTTTTCTCAAATTGAGATGTACATAAAGATTTTGTCAACACATCGGCAACTTGATCTTCAGACTTCATATAGGGTAGAATCAACTCCTTTGAATCTATGCGTTCCTGTATGAAGTGACGGTCGATTTCCACATGTTTTGTTCTGTCGTGCATAACTGGATTATTTGCCAAGTTGATAGCCGACTTGTTGTCACAGTACATCTTCATCTTATCATTCATCTGAATCTCAATATCATTCAACAGTATTTTCAGCCACAACATCTCTGTAACTCCCATTGCAACAGCCCTGTATTCAGCCTCAGCACTAGACCTGGAGCACACTTCTTGCCTTTTGCTTCTCCAAACCACAAGGTTACCCCCAAGAAAGACGCAGTATCATGTGGTAGACCTCCTAGTGTCTGTACACCCTGCCCAGTCGGCATCAGAGTACCCTTCTATGCTGAGTTGTTCTTGCCGAGTGTAAAGTAGCCCTTTCCCTGGATTATTCTTTAAGTAACCCAAAACTCTTTCAGCACTTTTCCAATGGCAATCAGTAGGAGCATGCATAAACTGACTCAACACACCCACAGCATAAGTA